>JAVJIF010012539.1:0-126800 GCA_038442645.1 Agave tequilana | reverse complement strand
TTTATAATTAAAATGTATTGCTACTAAACTCAGGCACTGCGACAAAATGTAACAGCTGCGACCTGCGACCAAGGTCGGAGCTGCGACCAAGGTCGCAGTTATAATTAAAATGTACTGCTACTAACCTATACTGCGACTAAATAATATAGTGCGACTAAGGTCGCAGGTTTATAATTTTTTTGTTTACATTTGAATTTGATTTAAATTTTTTTTCTCTTGTCCGCAGCACGGTGTTGTAAATAAAATTGAAGATCTGGAAGGTCATTTATCAAGCAGAAGCTGTTGAAAAACTGGACAGCTGACGTGCAGTACATTTCTTCCGATCAATCACAAACATAGTGCCGACGAGCAGGGATTTCACTGGACCTTGCTGGTATTCGATTCACCACAGAAGAGTGGATTTTTTACAAACTTTTGGTCCCAGCTGACAAAAAAAGTAGTATAACACAGCTTTACCAAAGAGATGCAAGAATAATGGTGAGTTGAAATTAATATTTTGATTAATTGATTAATACTAATTTTTTTCCTATTGACATTGCAGAAAGAAAGATTATTAGAGATTTTTGAGATTCATTCCAAAAAAAAAAATGAGAAAAAATTAAAATAAAATACGCAAAATGCCCCCAACAATCAAACATGTATATAAATTTTTGACATGTAATTTCATTTCATATTTTCTACTTTTTTTTTAGTACAAAAATTAATTTCATTTAATGATTGCTCTATGGAAATTTCAGTGTTGATTGCGCTATATATGTATGCAAGTACATGGAAAGCATAGCGTCTGGCTATCATCTATCAGCTGCTGATGCTGTTACGGTTGATGCTGTACAGAAACTAAGAAGTGAGCTTGCATACATGATACTTGCAGATGTAGAGAAGAGTTGGGATGAAGAACAGACATATACGACATACGACATATGAAGACTGATAGTTGACAAATTATTGATATACCACAATTTTTTTATAAATGTAAAAAAAATATTCAAGTGCAATTCATTGCATAATTTTTTTGTTGTATTGATTTAATTTATACACATTTCTATACATTTATTTATTATAAGTTCCATTGATTATTTACAGTTCTTCATTTGTTAGAACTTGGCTTTTACTATTGCGTACTGATGTTAGAAACAAACATGCCTTCAGTAATTGTGTTAATCAACAACAACACTGCGACCTTCGTCGCTATGCGTGTGTAATATAAAGGAAACACCTACCTAACGTTACAGCGACTTAAGTCTTCACCATCTCAAAAATCTAAAAAGAAGGTTGCGACTTTGTCGCAGTTGATAGCCGCAGCCTTAGTAAAATACAATACGACTTTGGTCGCAGTTGATGGCGGCAATGTTTTAATCAACAATAACACTGCGACCTTGGTTGCTATGCGTGTTAATATTAAGGAAACACATACCTAACGTACTGCGACTTAAGTCTTCACCACCTCAAAATTTTAAAAAGAAGGTTGCGACAGTTGATAGCCGAAGTCTTAATAAAAATACAATGCGACCTGTTCGCAGTTGATGGCGGCAATGTTTTAATCAACAACAACACTGCGACCTTGGTCGCTATGCGTGTTAATATAAAGGAAACACCTACCTAACGTACTGCGACCTAAGTCGCAGTACATGTAGTGCGACCCTAGATTGCAGTTGCTGGCCATTTATCAATAACAACAATGCGACCTTGGTCGCAATTAATCATGTACACTGCGACAAAGTCTCTGACTACATTATGTACAAAAAAAATTAAACTATAAAGTAGAACTTTAAAGTACAAGTACATACAAAAATAATACAGTAGAAATCAAAGAATGATAATAAATCTGATTATAATTACACGCCAGTGTCAGAATGCGACTTAATCTCTCTACACTGTGCGACCCTGGTCGCACTTCAAAAAAAATTGAAGTCTTTGTTCCTTCGAGATGGAGGCAACCCAAACCTACTTCTTCTGCCAATAAAAAAAATAAATAGTAAGAATTTTAAAGATTAATCGTTATAAAAAAAATGATTAACAGGTTAATGTAATATACCATTAACGGACAACCAGTCCTGTAATGGCCCAGCTCTTGGCAGTTACCACATCTTCGATGCTTAACTTCCTTCTGATATATAGAATCTTCAAAACCAGACTTAAGCCTGGATGCAGCTCTAGGTCTCCCCTTGGTTGGTACAGGACCAATTGGATCACGTATATTCAATTCTTCACCATCTCGCAATATGACAACGGATCCACTGGAACCAACGGCAGTCTTAGGATGTGATGAATGATCATTTCCTGACATTGCTCTGTATTCTCTAGTGGTATTTTGGGCAAAACTTTCTAAAAACTCCCTCCAACTTGAAATATTTTCATCAGAATCAGCGACCATGTCCAGAATTGCATTAAATTTTGAACGAACTTTCCACAATCTAGCCGTCCGTGGAGTGCCTTGACTGGGAAAAGGCCTCATTCCATTTTCAATTGCAACGTTTTTGTAACGAGCATCCAACCTCCATCTCTGAAGTATATATGATTCCGGTATATGTGTAACGTGATTGCGCCACAAAATACACAGAATATGTCTACATAGGATACCCTCTATTTCAAATAACGAGCAACTGCAAGAAACATGAAGTTCCTCTCGCTTATCATAACTGACCTTTTCCCAACTGTCTTTTGATTCTGAAAATTTACCAACCAAATATGTTGATCCAGGTTTGTCCTGTTCCACCTCTTCTGAAAACAGTGTCATTACAACTGCCCATTCCTTTGGAACAACTGAAAAATCTTCGGTGTATACAACTTCGAAACCTGTATCTCATATGGATTGATTGTACAATTGGGCACAGAATTCAAACCCCTAAAATCTTGAAGAGATTCAGATGCACGACGGGAAGCAACGGCTTATCATATTGGTGAACAAATTCCACTAGTTTAGTGTTTGAGTTAACAAAACCATCAAAGAAGGAATTAATACTCTCGGACCTCTGACTGGTTGTCATTCCAGCAGAGAAAACATCCTTGAGATATGCATTAACCCAATGTCCACGAAGCCTGTACATCTTCATCAACCAACTGCCATCTTCTTCTTCTAACTGATATTTTCACTCATCAGACGCCATCGTTCCTCACAAGTGCTTATATCGCGGGAGGTGTACCAAGCATGGAAATCGGAGACCATATCTTCTCCATACTTGTTAGCCATTGGGATTTGTTGCTCGGCAATATGTTTCCGTACATGCCAGAAACAGTAACGGTGCCGAGACGTCGGGAAAACAATCTTGATGGCCTCACCAATCTGCGCATCCTGATCAGTAATAATCAGCTTCGGTTCAACTCCATGCATGCACTTGAGCCATTTTTGGAATAACCAAACAAAAGTATCCCTCTGCTCATCAGCAAGCATTGCACAGCCGAACAAAATTGACTGCCGGTGATGATTTACTCCAGTGAATGGAGCAAATGGCAAGCTCAAGTGATTAGTCCTGTATGTGGTGTCAAAAACGATCACATCACAGAAGCTCAGATACGAGGAAATAGCTCTTCCATCAGCCCAAAAAATGCTTCTAAGTGTGCCCGCGTTATCAACTTCACTTGAAAAGAAGAATTCTGGATCGGTCTCGGCTTTCTCTTGAAAATATTTGATAATAGCAATAAACTCATGACCGCAGTTATTTCTACGTTGACGAGTGAAATCAATAACTTGTTGAGGGCGCACTTCTTCACAGCCTTCTCCCTGGCTCATGCATTAACAACGCGGGAAAATATTTGAAGGCCGCATTCCAACATCAACCAGATGCTCATAATGGTTCTGCTAATTGCTGAACGATGAGTCTGGTGAGAGAATGGTGATGTACCTTATCGGGGCTAGACAATTCATGTGAATGAGTATCAACAAATTTGTGATAACCCAATATCGAGTTGAGTCCAAAAATAAACGAAGACGGATATGCATCTCAGCAGGACAAGATACTCTAGTGTTAACTCGACGATGCACTGTAAGCCCCTCTTGTCTTTTGTCACACAACTTCTTCAGCCCTTCCTTATTGCAGCAAAATCTTCTGCAAATGCAAATAATCTCATGAGGAGGCTTCCGTGACTTATCTGTACTTTTTCTTCTCACGCTAAAACCTCTATTCTTTGCAAAACAATTGTAGAAATTGTATGCTTCCATATGCGACAGGAACTGTTTTCCTATAAACTTATCTGAGCTTCCAGACATTTCTGCATGTGCATTCATATCCTACAAAAAGAATTTACACGAATTAAATGAATATAAATATTTTTTAGATATCACTGTATTCTAAAATATAAGTTATATAAATGCGACCAAGGTCGCATAAGAGATGAAAACAATTTACTTCTTATCAGCTGTTGCGACCAAGGTCGCAGTTATTCGTATGAGAAGAAATCTATATTACTTCTTACTAAAGATGCGACCTAAGTCGCAGTAAATAAAAATAAGATTTCACATACGGCATGAAATCTATAATACTCCTTATTGAAGACTGCGACCTAAGTCGCAGTAATCAGTATCTGAATAAATCTATATTATTCATTACTAAAGACTGCGATCTAAGTCGCAGTTATCCGCATGTGAAGAAATCTATATTACTCCTTACTAAAGACTATGACCTAAGTCGCAGTTATCCCTATGTGAAGAAATATATTACTCCTTACTAAAGACTGCGACCTAAGACGCATACCATAGAAAAAAAGAATTCACAGCCGGAGATTATTTTCAAATAAGATTGCGACCGAATATTAAAACGGTCGCAGTACCTCATAGCCTAAAGAGAAAACATTAAATATTTAAGAAATTGTTTTAAAATAGATATAAACAATTAAAACCTGTTGATCGGCATGCAGAGATGTCAACCCTTCAAGATTTTCAATATTCTGAGAGAAAGTAGAACCAGATGCAATATCTTCCATATTAAGATCGCCGGTATACTGCTCAGACGTCGACATTAAATATTTGCAGAAAAAAATTGATCTCAAAAGATTTTATATTTTCAGAAAAAAGTTTATCGCAGACTGAAAAGGTGAAACTAGATCTTTCAAAAAGAGGTCAGGAAATAGGGTGAAAAGTAATTTATATCATATAAAGAGCGGCAAAAAATAAAAGGGGAAAAATAATAATAAACAATAAGGAAAAGTTATCATAAGGGTATTGGTAATTTAACTTCTACCTAAAAGCGGGCCGCAAGTCAGTGAGGTGACAAATTGAGCCACGTCACCGCAGGCTGAGAGAATACTCTCAGCCCGCGGGCTGATATACATTTTTCTATATATATATATAATATCCATATTTTTTTCTTACCACTTTTTTTAGTAGAAGAGAAATGGGATAATTTATAAAAGCCCATCCTTAATACTTAAGACCCCATCACGGTGATGTAACCAGATTATCCCAATATTTTATTTCCTATTTCAAATTAAAATAATTACACAAAATTAAGAACCTGTTTGGTTCAGATCTTAGAAAGCGAATTTCTGCCACGACGTCACATCACCCAGCTTTCGCTGGATATTTTTTTTTTTTTTTTTTTCAATTTTGCTATTTGGCTCCCGGGCTTGGTCCAGGCTGTGCTCCTGCGCTGACGTGGCATGCCACATGGCATGGCACGTCAGCGCGCAAGTGAGAGCCTCCCCTTTAATTGTAATTCCCAGACTCTGTCCCGTCTCATTCGTCGTCGGATCTCGTTCAGTTCTCTGTGCCCTAGCCATGATCACTGGGCCAAATTCGTGCCGCCACCATCACCTCGTCGGCCCACCCCATCACCTCGCAGGTACCACATAAGAGCTGATCCCCCTCCTCCCCCATCCCTTCTCATTCTGATCTCGTATTCCCTCTCATTCTGATCTCCTCCTAGCCGCTAGTCTCCAAATTCGTCGGTCTTCCTCCGTCTGTCCAGCCGCTCCACGCCGCCCCCAGACCCACCTCTCTCTCTGCAAAGAAGCCCTCGTCGCCAGCCCCCACCCTCGTCGCCAGCCCCCCGTGCCTCCCATCATGATCTCAGATAATCTCTCAAAGTTCGCTCTCTTTCCCCTCAATTTTCTTTTTGTTCTTGCCTGGGATATTTTTCTTCTGTGTTCTTGCTTGGTATATTTCAAGACTTTCAAGTTTTCTTAAATTTAATTTTGATTATCTGAAATTACCATACTCGAAAATCAAAATGCATGGATTCCATGTCTTGATATAGACCAATAATATATAGGTTATTGTTATTACTTGTTATTTGGTGAATTGCTAGTTTTTCTCATTTATCAAAAGAAACAATTGGCTCTTGATAATGGGTTAAGCTGATTTGGGTTAAGTTCATATGTCAATTTTAAATAGAAAATATTGTACGATTTCAGAATAATCTGTAAATGACTTGAAATATTTAGTTAGTATTTCTTGTAGAATATATGTATGTTTTTGACCTTTTGATTTGTTGATTCTTCTGCAGGTCCAAAATGAGCTCTGCATTAGTGAGTGTCAATAATCCTAGATTCTGTTGTGATTTAGAGGCTAAATATTTTACTTGTTACAGAGAACTAATAGAGGCAAAAAATTTTATGGTGCGCAAATTTTATTTCAAAAGAGAATCCTGGATGTGGCTTCTTTCAGTGGTTTCCAGAAGAGGAAGGCGTGAATCTGACAAAAGAGAAGGAATATATAGGGAGAGAAATTGATAATGTTTCAAAAAAGTTGACAAAATTCAAAATTGTGCGGAAGATCTACTTAGAAATTTGAAATTTGTTATGTCAGTAATTGATGTAGTTGTGATTATCAAGGTTATTTTGTAGTGTGAATTTCTTGTTACAAGAAAAAACTTGTGTGATTTTTGAACTTGTTCAATTTTGCTTTGCAAGCAAGCATGTAATTCTGTGTTTTTCTGTGATTATTCTGGATGCTTATAGAGTTTCAGATCATAAAATGAGAGGATCTGGTGTTGTGTTTGTTGCAAGTTTGATGCTTCATCAGTGTAGATACTTTGGTTGGTTACTTTGTTTAGTTACTTTGTGAAACAGTAGATACTTTGGTTAGTTACTTTTGCTTTTTGTGTTTGTTGCAAGCTCTACTTCAGCTTTTTGCTCAGTTACTTCTGGATACTTTGTAAAGTCTGTAAACAGTAGATACTTTGCTAATCTTTATGAAAAGAATGTTAAGTTTTGGTTGGTTATGCATTATGAAATTCTTAATATATGATCAGAACTTGATGTAATAGAATTCTTTGTCCAGACCTTCTTAGTAGATGATCAGAAATTGGTGATCAATATTAATCCAGACCTCTTAGTCCAGACCTTCTATCAATATATAAATTCTTTGTCCAGGCCTTCTATCACTATTAATCCAGACCTTCTTAGTATATGATCAGATGCAAGATGCAATCTTTGTGAAACTTTGTGAAACAAGATACATTAAAATGCAGTAAAGAAACTTTGTGAAACAAGAAGCAAGAAAATTTTAGTCCAGAATTTTATTCCAGAAGCACTAAAACATGCAAACTTTGTGAAACAAGATGTAAAATTTATACCAGAAGCAATACAACAAGAAACAAGAAGCAAAGATAGAAACATGATTCCGTCCAGATCATGATTCAGTCCAGAATTTCATCAAGAGTTTCATCAAGACTCTCAAAACATGTTTACAAAAGTGAATTTCATCAAGAATCTCATCCAAACTCTCATCAAGATTCTTAGAACATGTCCAGACTCACACTTATTAATCAAACAAATAAGAATCTGTAATATCTATAATCAGAAGAAAATCCAAATGTCTCCTTTATATTTCACGTCCAGTCACTCTCTGTAACCAGAAGAAAACCCAAAACCAGCATGCTGCAACATGGCCAATGCAGTTTCTTCAAGACTCTCAGAACATGATTCAGTCCAGAACATACATCAAGAGTTTCCTCAAGACTCTCAGAACATGATACAGTTTAGGACATACACAATTGCAGTGCATATAGTTTCAAAGCTGACATACACCAAGTGCAAGAGTAGCATTGCCTGATAGATATTAATAAGCTAGAAAAACATAAAACTATAATGAATATCCCCTCTATTATCCAAAAGCATATCCATGCATTATCTGCAAGTTGAATCTTCATTCATTGCCGGACACAGGGTAAATGCTCTTTAGTTGAGACAACCTGCAAAAGCAAGGAAAACATTTGTGAATTATTGACACCTAACAAAGAAAAGCCAAGCAAAATAAATACTTTTTGACACTTAACAAAGAAAAGCAAAGCAAAATTTACACACACACACACACACACACACACACATATTATGTATGTATGTATATGTATATGTATATATGTATATGTATATGTATATGTATGAATATGTCTTCCAAAAAATGTCCATTTGTGAATTATTGTGCGAGCAGAGGCCGATATACTCCCCATGGTTGTGCCATATTTGGCTGTGTGAAAGTTCCAACACCCACTTGAGATTGTGTGAATTGTTGTGCCGGCGGATACACTCCCCATGATTGTAACATATAAGGATTTGAAAGCACGCTCTCTTGTGTGAAATTTCCAACACCCACTTGAGATTGTGTGAATTGTTATGTCGGTGAATACACTCCCCGTGATTGTAGCATATAAGGATTTGAAACACGCTCTCTTGTGTGAAATTTCCAACACCCACCTGATTTTGAGATGCATTGTTCACTGTCACATTGCCTTCATGATCATATTTCTTCTTTCTTCGCCTCCTTGCAGGTTTAATTTTGTTTTTTCTAGTTCGCCTTTTATGAGTCTTAGATACTGGATCAATATGTTTCCCAACCATCATCTTTATTTTTCTTTTCTTCTTCCACAAATTCATGAGTTTTTGAACATTTTTTTGGTTTCAACCATGATTCACTCAGTCGTAGGCTTTTTAAATTGTTGTCTACCCAATTTTAACATTATCATATTCATGATTGATTGGGGCTACTAAATTTGCAACCTCGCTAAAGACAAGGCCCAACTTGCGATAGCACAATTCCTCAGTTGTATTTTCCCAACTATTAAATTAACTTTCATCTTCAAGTGGGTTACCTCACATCCTTTCTTTACTTTCTTAAAATGTACTTATCTGAAAGTAAGCCAATTTTGTGACGGATAAAAATAGTATGGGCATACTTGCAAAGTATACATTTAAACTCAAATAACTGACAGGTACATTGAGCTTTACAATTTTCTGCATGAAAGAAAACCTTAAAGAGTTTTAGAATCATTCGGTCATCCTCTAACCAAAAAGTCTCTCGAATGCTATACTCACATACCCCTGCTTTCTCCTGTTAGTTTACTATTTCACAGTATATCTTCCCAGTTAATTCAACTTGAAATTCTTTAAATTTAGATAAAGTGTAGACTTCCCGAATCTGTCTTTCCATTAATAGTTAGTTGTAGTAGGTATTTGTTTTGAAAATAAGTCAACATCGGCCCTTATCTCCTTTTCCACCTTGTTTCTTAATGCATTTTCATACTGTTCAACAAACTGCTTCAAAGTTGTTTTTGAATGAACATATCCATCAAAAAATTCATTCATACTTTCACTTTGTTGAGTCGTTGACGTTCTAGCCCAAAAGCTATTTTTGACATAGCATGGTAACCATCTCTTTCTCTTCTTGTACAAGTCACTCAACCATTCGCAATTCTCCAATGCATATGTGTTAATCATTGCATTCTAATGATTTTCGAAATCATCTAGACTCTGTATATCATACGCTGCTCTTTTCATCGCAGAACCCACTGCTTCATATTCAGTGTACCAACCTAACTTTTAAGATAGTTTTTTCATTATATTCCACAAATATTATCTGTGCTTAGTGTCTGGGAATACAATCTCAATGGTATTTTTCATAGCTCTATCTGGTAAGTTATTATCCCTTGTGGAGCACATCCATTCATGCATTCAAGCCACTTACTGAATAGTCAAATAAAGTCTCTGTGTCTTCTTTTGAAATCAACCCACATCCAAGTAAAATGATTGTCCATGATGGTGCCAACAAATAGAGCAAATGGCATATCATACTTATTTGTTAAGTATATGCATCGAAAGTGGCAATCTCACCAAACTCCTTGTAAGCTTCTCTGCTCCTACCGTCTGCCCAGAAAATATTTTCAAATGATCCTCATTTATCCAATTAAATGTCAAAAAGCCCAGAATTTTCTGCAACCATCCTAAAAAAGTATCTCATAATGGCTGAAGCATCTCCTTCGCCAAGTCACAAACGCCTTCATTCTTCAACCAAATATCTACAATCATTTTTATCACACAATATATTCTCATAGTCACCATATTCATGTACTAGTGAACCAAATTTTTGTTCATCCTAATTCCTGCTTGATCAGTAAGATTGATTTGATGTCTCACGTGTGCATTTATTCTTCGATTGCAACGAAAAAAATGACTTTTGGATGGGCTCATCATATAATTATGATCAAGAACAACCACAAAAATTTGCCACCTTTCATAGGGATTTAACCGTGTTGTTAAGTAAGCAGTACACCCAATTTTATAGTTTGCTTAGGGTTTAAGGGATTTTGAGAGGTATTTTCATATTTGCCACCTCGAGAGCATGTAAGAGTTATACTTCTAACAATCTCTGTCACATTCTTCTTTGTGGATTTTTCTCGAATTGGAAAGCCGAGGGTCTTTGCATATTTTCTATAAAACTCATATAATCTTCTATTCCATTAAATTCTATCCCAACTTTGGACTCAATCCGCTGATGCAATTCATCATTTTCATCATCTGAATAATTACTTAAATCTTCAACTTTTTCCATTTATCTAAATCTTCAATATCTGGCATACCGTCTTTAAAAAAATAACAGAGTATAAATTTTTATAGTTAAAACCACATAAAACAATATGCAAATTTAGGAATTTGATCACTGATATTAATAAGAGTCTGTAAATTGCCCTTTAAATTAAAATATCCATCATAATTTTAACATCAATATTCTCATGTCTGAAACAATTCCCATAACAATTTTAACATCAATTTTAACATTAATGTCTAAAATACCCATCTCAAATTTAACATCAATTTTAACATGAACTCATAACAACATTGCACCAATCAATGCAACAATTCCCATAATTGATTTCATTTCAACAAGAATTTGAGACAAGGCTCATTGTCAATTCATTAACATAATTTTAACATAACTGAAATTTTAATTGAAAATTTTAATTTCAAATTCATTCATTGCAACAATTTTCAGAGAAGTGTAACATTAAAAATGAAAAATTTGCAGAGAACGGGGGAAAAATTATACCTTTGATGTCTTAGATCTGGAAGCGAGGGAGCCAGCCAATCTATCTGGAAATCTTTGCAGAGTGCTGGGTGCTGGGACCTAGTGCTTCTTTGCAGAGTGCTGAGTGTCCCGACGAAGTGATGGAGGCGACGAATTTGAGGGGAGAGACTCTAAACCCACAATTTTCGGGGGGGGGGGGGGGGGGGGGGGGTGGTGAGAGATCAGAGAGAGAGGGGATGGGGGAGGAGGGGGATCGGAATGAGATCAGAATGGCTGGGGCTGATGGAGGAAGACCGATGAATTTGTGTACTAGCAACTAGAACGAGATCAAAACGAAAGGGAATACGCGATCAGAATGAGAGGGGATGGGGGATCGACTTCTTCGGTGGCGTTGGCAAGGTGATGGGGTCGCCGACGAGGTGATGGAAGCGGCGCATTTGGCCTAGTGATCATGACTAGAACGCAGAGAAATGAACGAGATCCGGTGAACAAGGGAGGAGAGAGACTGAGAATTTGTTAAAGGGGAGGCTCTCACTTGAACGTTGACGTGTCACGTCAGTGCGAGAGCACAGTCAGGAGCAAGCCCTGGAGCTAAATAGCAAAATTATTTTTTTTAGGGCCCCAGCTACAGTAAAAATTTGAGACTTTTTCGTTGATCTTGAGACGAAAAGTCAGAGGGGGCCACGACGGCTTTTCGGTGGGGCCACGCAATTATGACGTTTTTTTTCCAAAAACAAGCAAACCAAACACGTTTTGGGGAAAATTGCTGAGGTGGCGCGCAGGGCTAGTGGTTTCCTCGGCCCAATTTCGAGCGAGCCAAAAATTACAAATACCGGACAAATGAACCCATTAGAAAAAACCCTTATCTCACGCATGTGGTTAAAAGCGCGCGCTTCATCAACAACCGTCCAATTCCGAGGTCAATATCGTAATTTATCTGTAATTACAGTGGCAAAATATTCGCCTGTCCATATTGTCATCAAGCATTCCCTCGCTTGTCGTTCCGCCGTTGCTCCGGTGAGCTTCGGCCAAACCCCTTCTTCCTCTCCCCTTGGTCTCTCTCTAGGGTTTCTATTTTCTCTCTCTAGAAACCCCAGATACCTCAGAACCGATCCCTTTCGAGTTGGGCTCTGAGATGTCTTGTGGATGCGTGGTGATAGAGGAAGTAGAGGATGGTGAGGAATTAAAGGCAAAAGCTAGGGTTTCTTGTTCCCTGGGGATGGATTCTAATTCGAACGGCGAAGGGGGCGGTCGCGATCTCATTTGGGAAGCGATGAGAATTGAGGCCAAGTCCGAGTAAATGACTGGCTCATTTCTATGGTCGCTGCTTTTTAATTTCGTTGAAGATTGTGGTTTGTCTGCTCAAGTTTAGAGTTCAATCCGTGTTGCTCTGAAGTTGGTTCTGCTACTGCAGTAGAAATAAAGGTGTCACTTTTGATTTGCAGTAGACTTTGTTGCGCAACATATGTAAAAAGGTGTCTTTTGGCTGTGTAGTAAACGGATACAATATATACATAATAGATTCTGACTTTGGTGACTAGAGTCGCGATCCCCAGGTGCCCGTCTGGGCTCCAAAATTTTAATTTATGGGAGATGATCATGGTATAGTATCCCTATAGAATATTGTGAAGATACCACTTTGTCTCCTTGGTTCGGGATTTGGTGGATTTCTCCTTCCTTGGTCATATGACCTTATATTGTGCTGCGTGACTAAGGTACGATTAGCTACCTGTCAGCTAGAATTCAAGGTACGTTTGGTCAAGGGCTGAATCATGGGTCAGGCGAATCCCTTCCTTAACTTGCCAAATGCAAAATGATGACACAGCAGAAGGGATTCAACCCTTCTTTAACTTCCCAAACACAAAAGGGCACAAGAATTAAGATAATCCATGTGGGGTTAAAGAGAAGTTAACCCCCTCAAGTGAGGGGTTAACAAATCCATCTCTCTTGATGGATTAAGAGATAGACCTTCTATTTGTACAAGACTTTGTTAATGACATTTATCCTGTCCAAATGCTCACATGTGCATAACATTACATTATTTTTTTTATCACGGGCTAACTAATTAAACCCTTCTTCTCATCTATTGTATTGAGATGGAGATGAGTAATCTTATTTAGTTCGCCATCTTAATCCTTCTTTGTTAACCGTTGGCAAAAGAGGCTATCATTGGTCATATTTGCCTCCGCTAGTAATCCAGATTGAACTCACAGAGGTTTTGACTTCAGGTTAAAATCTGGTCATAGGAACATGGTGAAATTTTTATGGGCCTTTTCGGCTTATCCATAGACAAACTATTTGATAGAAGACTCACATTTTGATGATGGTGATTTGTTGGGTCATGGTCCGGTGTCACTGATGGGAGCTATGAGTCTTATGACCAGTGAACTTGTCCATTTGCCATTAGAAATTTTTATTTGTATGTATATCTATGCATTCAAAATTGTACATGTGTACTTATTTACAAGCAATTTTTTTCATTAGAAATTTCCAGAGATTCATGCAATCTGTCTGTTATATTCCATTTAATCTGAGGCCATATTTGGTAGTCTTCTAAGCCGCGACCTATTTTGAAATGTGGTTATGGTTGCAACCTGTAATTAAATTCAAATTTAGGTGCATTTAACTTCTAATTCTATCCTTCTTTTCTATAATTGAGAGACCAGATTGGAATTTAGTTGCATTAACTTCTAGTTTTCTCTCTTTTTTCCTAAATTTGGAGTTTGGATAGTTCTAGTAAAACATAAACACCTCAATTTGAGGTTTGCTATTAGTTCCTTCCTGTGGTAGTTAAGAAAACTTTACGGAAATTCTAAACTGGGTCTATACTATTAAGGTCACAGAAACATGTCTCCCCAGTGTGTTTGGAATTTGCAGTTTGATTTTTGTCATGTGTAAAAATTTTCTCTTATTGGTGTGTTCCATACAATTGTTCAGGCTGAGAAGGAACCTATTTTAAGCAGTTTCCTGTATGCAAGTATTTTATCTCATGATTGTTTGGAGCGGGCACTGGGATTCGTGCTTGCCAATAGGCTCCAGAATCCAACATTGCTGGCGACACAATTAATGGACATCTTTGACAATGTTATGATGAATGATAAAGGTATTCAGTGCTCTATTCGTCTAGACCTTCAGGTGATCCACTTTTCATCTAAAAATTGGCCACGTTCACTTATCAGTTGTCTGTTTATCTGCTTATTTCTGGAGCTGCTGATGTTGGATTGAAAAAGTAGAACTGCTCTCTTCATACAGGCATTCAAGGATAGGGATCCTGCTTGTGCGTCATATAGCTGGGCACTGCTCTACCTTAAGGCATGGTTTCTTTTTCAATTAATGCTGATGAATTAAAATACTAGCATACTTTCAAATATTAAATGGTTCTCTCATAAATGAGTAATGCTAGTGTTATCTAGAAGTGGGTTTCTAGTATATACACTGTTTCTTCTTTCTTTTGAGGGATTACATACTTGCCTTTTGCATACTCCCTAGACGACCATGTATTCATGTGTTATCTTTCATATATATATATATATATATATATATATATATATATATATATATAGGGTAAAAGTGTTCCTAGTAGGTCTCCTTAGAGTACAATCTAAGGAGGCTGCTTAAAACTTCAACTTTCCGATTTTTTTCACGATCCGACCGCACATTATCCTATTCATATTTTAAGATGTATACAAAAATCACGCGGTTTAGAGTTTATTTACTCTATTTTCTTTGGCTTCAATATTAACGGTTTTTTAATAGTAGAACAAAATGGAACGATTAAATCAATGAGTAAACGAATTTCAAATCACTTGATTTTTTATAAGTGTACATCTTGGAACATGAAAATGATAATGTGCGATCGGATCGTGTAAAAAAAATCAGGATGTTAGAGTTTTAAGCTGTCTCCCAATGTTTAAAATAATGATAACGTAACAATAACGTTTTTCCTTTGTTATGTTAATATAGGTTATAGCGTAACGCATAACGTAGATTATGCGATTTAATATTTATTTAATAAAAATAAATATATATACTATATTTAAGAATTTTATAAATAGAAAAATAATTTTAAAAAATCTAAAAAATATCAAAATAATATATAACACATTTAGCAAGTCTCAACAATTTTTAACAAGTATCACAATAATTTCTCACATTCTCAAGTTATAATAAGTTCACAATCATAACAAATTTCATAATAAGTTTGCAAACATAACAAACTATGACAAGCATGATAATTGAATTGTAACAAGTATAATAACAAGCATGATAATTTTTAGCAATTATCTTTTATAATATTATTTAAGTCAATATTTTTTGCAATTATATCTCTCTGCCCTCTCCCCTAGATATTTCACTTTTCTGCTCTCTTTCCCTCCCGATCTCTCTGCTTCTCTCCAGATCTTTCTCTGCTCTCTCTTTCTCGGAGAGAGAGCAGAGAAAGATCGGGAGCGGGAGAGGGAGAGATCAGTGGGAGAGATAAAGCTTACATGTGCTTGGAGACGATACCGGCGAGAACCACGACCGAGAACCACCGCTTGAAGACGCCGAGGAGAACCACCAGAGGTAGGTCTTATTCTTCTTTCTTCGGTCTTATTCTTCTTCTTTTTTCTTCTTTCTTCTTCTCGACGCCGCCGACGAGGTTGCAAAGATGGCGGCGAGGTTGCAAAGATGGCGACGAGGTTACAGAGAGAATTTTTTTGGGGTTTTTTTTGGCCCAAGACCGAGCGAATATGGGTTTTTTTATAAAAAGTCGACTTGCACCGTAACGTAAGTTAGGGTGCGTTACGGTAATAACATAACGTAACGAATGTTATGAGAAAAATAACTATAGTTATGAAACATTATTTTTTTTAGCCCTGTTACGTAACGATTGGTCAGCGTTAGGTTATATAACGAGTGATAACGAGTTATATAACAGATTTTTTAGAACACTGCTGTCTCCTTAAGTTGTACTCTAAGGAGACCTACTAGGAACACTTTACCTATATATATATATATATATATATATATATATATATATATATATATATATATATATATATATATAGGGGTTACTGTACCTCAGCCTGCAGGCTGAGAGAGTTTCTCAGCCGGCGGGACGTGGCTGAATATATGCCACACATCGGCCGCAGTGTGTTGGCGCCAAAAAAATCAAAAAAATTCCGCCTAAACAATCGTGAAACAAATTGACCAAAATACCCTTTTTTAATTCTAAACTGGAATAAAGTCATGAACAAACAAAATTTCAGTTGAATATATCTACAGTTATAAAATTCGTAATTTTAATACATCCAAAAATATAATTAAAAAAAATTGGATCAATATAATGTAAAATAAGCAGAAGCATTGAAAATTTAAAAAACATGCCATGGTCGCAGACTTAATACAATATAACAACTGCGACACAGTCGCAGTCACTAATCGCACTCATAGTATAACAAAACGTTTTTATGCGACCTAATACAATATAGAGACAATCCATTCTGGGAGATCATCGGTGAAACAAAAAAAACCTCAAAAACAGCAAGATGATGAGGAAATAAGTGATGAAGAGGAAGAGCAGAAGAATGAAGACGATGAATCTGCTTATGATGGGGATAATGACGAGGATTAGGATTTCCTGATCTTCTGATATTCAATTATATTTTGTCTTCTTTAAAAGCTTTTAATTCTATTTTTTTGTAAGGTCTCTTTCCCACTATATTAACTTATAAGCTCTTCTAATTACATATCCAAACTGCGACTGCTGCTCTAAACACTGCGACCATAGTCGCAATCCTACTACTGATGCAATTTATGGTCGCAGTTAATCATTTATCAGTTCCCAATGCGACTAATAATGTACTGTTTTGGAGTTCAAAGTAATTTAAAGTTATAGTGTATTAACTTTTAAACTGTTTTGGATAACTGAACAGTCACCTAGGAAGTATACACAAATTTTGAGAAAAGGTAGAAAATAAGTTGGGAGATATTCACGTGGTTTGAGAGCTTAAACCCTTTGAAATTCCGGGATTAAAAATATATAAAGGGTCATCAGCAAAAGGATTACAAACATACTAAATTATTTTTGCTCAAACAAGTTACTCTCACTGTTCGGTCAATAGACTCAAAAAATGTCTTCTCCACCGTCTTCACCGGAAAGAAGCCAATCATCTAATGATGATTGGATGTATAGTTCTGAACCGATGCCTCGCTACGGGTCAAAATCTGAGCTTGATACAGACGACCCGTTCTGGGACTTCATTGGTGAACCAAAACACAAACATGAAGAGGAAGAAAGCGAAGATGAGACTGTCGCTGAAGAGGAGGAAGAGACGGAAAGCGATACAGAAGACGAAAGCATGACTCTTGACGACGAATCTGATTACGATGGTGATGACGAGGATTAGAAGTTTAAAAAATTGTATTTTGTTTTTTTTAAATATATATAAATCAGTTTTCTAAGGTTAATTGTGTGAATTACAGTTTTTACTACTATGTCTTGGTTGAAATGCTGTACAATTGTTACAAACCTTCATTTTAAATATTTTACGCTAAACGAATATACTGCAACCATGGACGCAGTTAATAATTATATTACTTCACCCGTATAAATTTTAAAATGAAAGGTTGCGACTTTGGTCGCAGTTGCAGGACGCAGATTTAATAAATAAACTGCGACCTTGGTCGCAGTTGCTGGTCTTTAGTCTTAATCAACAACAACACTGCTACCTTGGTCGCAGTTGCTAACCGTAGTCTTAATAAAATACAAAGCGACCTTGGTCGCAGTTGCTGGTTTTTGGACTTAATAAAATACACTGCGACCTTGGTCGCAATCGCTGGTCTTTATTTTAATCAACAACAACACTACGACCTTGGTCGCAGTTGCTGGCCGCAGTCTTAAAAAAATAATCTGCGACCTTGGTCGCAGCTGCTTGTTTTTAGTCTTAATCAACAACAACACTGCGACGAGGTGACACGTCACCGCAGAAGTTGCTTAGTCGCAGTCTTTGGTCGAAGTGTCGACCCTGGTCGCAGTTGTTTCTGTTTGCAATGTAGTCTTATGCGACCTTGGTCGCAGTGTCGTCTCTGGTCCAAGTTGTTTTGTTTGCAATGCATGACTGCGACCAACGTCGTAGTTATTAAAAAACAAATATGATTTTTATTTATGTCCAGGCATTTATCTCCAGGCATGTGAAAATGATACAAAAACGCTCTCTTATACATAAGATTGAGTGTTACAATACAGCAGTACAAAGAAGACTAAACATCAAAAGACGCTCTCTTATACAATAAGATTGAGTGTTACAATACAGCAGTACAAAGAAGACTAAACATCAAAAGAGCCCTTGTTGACTAAGAGCAGTGGTGTTATTGAGGTCTGGTGGCAGCAGAATCTCCGATTCCACCTGACCTCCAAAGTGGCGGATACGATCCTTCGTTTATGAACATCTCTTCCACCAGAAGGTTATCCAGTGAGCATGAAATTTCCTCGATGTCACTTCTGGGGTAAGAGAGGGAGAGTGAGACCTCACAAGGTATGCTACCCACCACTATATCCACCACATCCCCCACCGCCATACCCACTCTGACTATCCCGTACCAGCAAGCTTGACTGGTGCATCAAGTCCGAGGATATCTTGGTGAGGGTTAAGTCCTCGTCAGGGATCATGACTTCTTTCCTTGTGAACGACGAGGACCATGACTTCTTCCCTTGTGGACGATGAGGTCATGACTTCTTCCCCTGTGGACGAACATCGATCAAGTTCGTCCATAGGGTCATCTTCATCCATGGAGGCAGGCCCCTGTTAGAGACTCTGAAGACTCTGAATAAGGTGGAATTTCTCAGAGCAATTGTTCAAGAAAGAAAACAGTCTAATTATGGGCTGTTAAAGGGAGAGGGTGAGCCCTATTTATAGGCAGCCCATAATAACCATAATTAATGGTTCATTAATCAGAACCGTCGGCTTTAATGGTTTCCAACCGCCAGCGCCGGTTTGGCATTAAAAGACATTAACGTAGACTTGACGTTTAAAGATCTCATAAAATCTTTATGACAGGCCGCGTCTCTCGGAGTGACTCCAAGTCGCGTCCCCTCAGCAAACTTTTCATTTTTCATTTAGATTCAAAAAATGACTTAATTCAAAACAACACTTAATAAAACAACACTGCGACCTTGGTCGCTATGCATGTTAATATAAGGAAACACTTACTTAAAGTACTGCGACCTAAGTCGCAGTCCATGTAATGCAACCCTAGATTGCAGTTGCTGGCCATCTTTATCAATAACAACACTGCGACCTTGGTCGCAATTAACCATGTACACTGCGACCAAAGTCTCTGACTAAGATCGCAGTTTAAATGTACACAGCGACCAAAGTCTCTGACTAAGGTCGCAGTTTAAATTAAACTATAAAGTAGAATTTTATCGCAGACTGAAAAATTGATCTGAAAAGATTTTACATTTTCAGAAAAAATTTTATCGCAGGCTGAAAAGTACAAACTAGATCTTTCAAAAAAGAGGTAAGGAAATAGGGCGAAAAGTAATTTATATACAATAACCTAAATCCTATAAAGAGCGACAAAAAAAAGGGAAAAAAATAATAATAAACAATAAGGAAAGTTATCGAAAAGGGGGTATTTGATAATTTAACTTCTTCCTAAAAGCGGGCCGCAAGTCAGTGAGGTAACAAATTGAGTCACGTCACCGCAGGCTGACAAAGTACTCTCAGCCCGCAGGCTGATATACATTTTTCTCATATATATATATATATATATATATATATATATATATATATATATATATATATATATATATATATAGAGAGAGAGAGAGAGACTTGTGTCCTTCCAAAAGGATTTGAACTCGAATCCTTCCCACTCAAATTCAACCCTCTGATATTCGAATACAAAATCCACTCCATTGAAGTTTATTTATATTATTTCAAGTATCTATAAATTAAAAATCAAATGTTTGAATATTTTTTGCCCATCCATCAAGCGACGCAAAATAGACGGCCGAAAGTAGCGAGTTGGTTAGATCTGTCTTTAGACATAAAAATTCTCGATCTGGCCATTTGATTATGATCTAAATATTTAAAAACTTCTACAAGCCAATATTTGTTAGGTTTCAAATGTTCTACACCGTTAAACTAACCAACTCACTATTTAGGTCGTCGTTTTCTCCCTACTTGATGTATGGACAAAAAGTATTCAAACCACTTGATTTTTGATTTATAGATACTTGAAATAATATAGATCAGCTTCAACGGAGTGGATCTTGTATTCGAATGTCGGAGGGTTGAATTTGAGTGGAAAGGGTTCGGGTTCAAATCCTTTTGGAAGGACACAAGTCTATCTATCTCTCTCTATATACACACACACAACACTTGTGTAGTTCCGGAAGGATTCTAGCCGAATCATTCTCACTCAAATACAATTATACATCATCCGAATACAAGATCCACTCCTTTGAAGTTGATCTATATTATTTCAAGTATCTATAAACCAAAAATCAAGTATTTAAATACTTTTTATCCATGCATCAAATAAGAAAAAAGGACGGTCTAAATAGTGAATTGGTCAGTTTAACGGTGTAGAACATTTGAAACGTAACAAAAAATGATTTATTGGGGGTTTTAAATGTTTAGATCATGATCAAATGGCCAGATCGAGAATTTATATGTCTAAAGACATAGATCTAACCAACTCACTACTTTTGGCCGTTCCTTTTACGCCGCTTGATTGATGGGCCAAAAATATTCAAAACACTTGATTTTTGGTTTATAGATACTTGAATAATATAGATCAAATTCAACAGAGTGGATCTTGTATTTGAATGTCGGATATTGATATTTGAGTCGGAAGGATTCGGGCTCGAATCCTTCCAGAACTACACAAGTCTCTCTCTCTTTCTATATATATATATATATATATATATATATAGAGAGAAAATGGATATCAGCCGGCAGGCTGAGAGAACTCTCTCAGCCTGCGCTGACGTGGCTCAAATTGTCACGTCACTGAGTTGCGGCACGCTTTTAGGCGACTGTTAAATTACCAAATACCCCTTATGAAAAGCAACTCTTAGAGCGTTCCCTTGATTATTGTTTATTATTATTTTTCCCCCTTTTTTTTGCCGCTCTTTATAGGGTATTCTATATAAATTACTTTTCACCCTATTTTCCTGACCTCTTTTTGAAAGATCTAGTTTCATCTTTTCAGTCTGCGATAAACTTTTTTTATGAAAATATAAAATCTTTTTAGATCAATTTTTTTTCGAAAAGCTTTAATGTTGACGTCTGAGCAGTATACCGACGATCTTAATTTGGAAGATATTACATCTGGATCTACTTTCTCTCAGAATATTGAAAATCTTGAAGGGTTGACATCTCTGCATGCCGATCAACAGGTTTTAATTGTTTATATCTATTTTAAAAACAATTTCTTAAATATTTAATGTTTTCTCTTTAGACTATGAGGTACTGCGACCGTTTTAATATTCGGTCGCAATCTTATTTGAAAATAATCTCCGGCTGTGAATTCTTTTTTTTAGGGTATGCGTTTAGGTCGCAGTCTTTAATAAGGAGTAATATAGATTTCTTCACATACGGATAACTGCGACTTAGGTCATAGTCTTTAGTAAGGAGTAATATAGATTTCTTCACATGCGGATAACTGCGACTTAGATCGCAGTCTTTAATAAGGAATAATATAGATTTATTCACATACTGATAACTGCGACTTAGGTCGCAGTCTTTAATAAGGAGTATTATAGATTTCATAACTGCGACTTTGGTGGCAGTCTTGAATAAGAAGTAATATAGATTTCTTCTCATACGGTTAACTGCGACCTTGGTCGCAGTAATTGATAAGAAGTAAATTATTTTTCATCTGTTATGCGACCTTGGTCGCATTTATATAACTTATATTTTATTCATTTAATTGGTGTAATTTTTTTTTGGTAGGATATGAATGCACATGGAGAAATGTCTGGAAGCTCAGATAAGTTTTTAGGGAAACAGTTCTTGTCGCATATGGAAGCATACAATTTCTACAATTCTTTTGCAAGGAATAGAGGTTTTAGCGTGAGAAGAAAAGGTACAGATAAGTCACGGAAGCCTCCACATGAGATTATTTGCAGAAAATTTTGCTGCAACAAGGAAGGTCTGAAGAAATTATGTGACAAAAGACAAGATGGGCTTACAGTGCATCGTCGAGTTAACACTAGAGTAGGTTGTCCTGCTGAGATGCATATCCGTCTTCGTTTATTTTCGGACTCAAGTCGATATTGGGTTATCACAAAATTTGTTGATACTCATTCACATGAATTGTCTAGCCCTGATAAGGTACATCACCATTACTCTCACCAGTCTCATCGTTCAACAATTAGCAGAAGCATTATGAGCAATCTGGTTGATGTTGGAATGCGGCCTTCAAATATTTCCCGCGTTGTGAATGCAATGAGCCAGGGAGAAGGCTTTGAAGAAGTGCGCCCTCAACAAGTTATTGATTTCACTCGTCAATGTAGAAATAACTGCGGTGATGAGTTTATTGCTATTATCAAATATTTTCAAGAGAAAGCCGAGACCGATCCAGAATTCTTCTTTTCAAGTGAAGTCGATAACGCGGGCACACTGAGAAGCATTTTTTGGGCTGATGGAAGAGCTATTTCCTCGTATCTTACCTTCTGTGATGTGATCGTTTTTGACACCACATACAGAACTAATCACTTGAGCTTGCCATTTGCTCCATTCACTGGAGTAAATCATCACCGGCAGTCAATTTTGTTCGGCTGTGCTTTGCTTGCTGATGAGCAGAGGGATACTTTTGTTTGGTTATTCCAAAAATGGCTCAAGTGCATGCATGGAGTTGAACCCAAGCTGATTATTACTGATCAGGATGCGCAGATTGGTGACGCCATCAAGATTGTTTTCCCAACTTCTCGGCATCGTTACTGTTTCTGGCATGTGCAGAAACATATTGCCGAGCAACAAATCCCAATGGCAAACAAGTATGGAGAAGATATGGTCTCCGATTTTCATGCTTGGTACACCTCCCGCGATATAAGGACTTGTGAGGAAAGATGGCGTCTGATGAGTGAAAAATATCAGTTAGAAGAAGAAGATGACAGTTGGTTGATGAAGATGTACAGGCTTCGTGGACACTGGGTTAATGCATATCTCAAGGATGTTTTCTGTGCTGGAATGACAACCAGTCAGAGGTCCGAGAGTATTAATTCCTTTTTTGATGGTTTTGTTAACTCAAACACTAAACTAGTGGAATTTGTTCACCAATATGATAAAGCCGTTGCTTCCCGTCGTGCATCTGAATCTTTTCAAGATTTTAGGGGTTTGAATTCTGTGCCCAATTGTACATCCAATCCATATGAGATACAGGTTTCGAAGTTGTATACACCGAAGATTTTTCAGTTGTTCCAAAATGAATGGGCAGTTGTAATTACACTGTTTTCAGAAGAGGTGGAACATGACAAACCTGGATCAATATATTTGGTTGGTAATTTTTCAGAACCAAAAGACAGCTGGGAAAAGGTCAGTTATGATAAACGAGAGGAACTTCATGTTTCTTGCAGTTGCTCGTTATTTGAAACAGAGGGTATCCTATGTGGACATATTCTGTGTATTTTGTGGCGCAATCACGTTACACATATACCGGAATCATATATACTTCAGAGATGGAGGTTGGATGCTCGTTACAAAAACATTGCAATTGAAAATGGCATGAGGCTTTTTCCCAGTCAAGGCACTCCACGGACGGCTAGATTGTTGACAGTTCATTCAAAATTTAATGCAATTGTGAACATGGTCGCTGATTCTGATGAAAATATTTCAAAGTTGGAGGCAGTTTTGGAAAGTTTTGCCCAAGATACAACTAGAGAATACAGAGCAATGTCAGGAAATGATCGTTCATCACAGCCTAAAACTGCGGTTGGTTCCAGTGGATCCGTTGTCGTATTGCGAGATGGTGAAGAATTGAATATACGTGATCCAATTGGTCCTGTACCAACCAAGGGGAGGCCTAGAGCTGCATCCAGGCTTAAGTCTGGTTTTGAAGATTCTATTTCTCAGAAGGAAGTTAAGCATCGAAGATGTGGTAACTGCCAAGAGCTGGGCCATTACAGGACTGGTTGTCCGTTATTGGTATTACATTAAACCTGTTAATAATTTTTTTTCTAACGATTAATCTTAAAAATTCTTACTATTTAATTTTTTTGGCAGAAGAAGTAGCTTTGGGTTGCTTCCATCTCGAAGGAACAAAGACTTCAATTTTTTTTATGAAGTGCGACCAGGGTCGCACAGTGTAGAGAGATTAAGTTGATTTCTGACACTGGCATGTAATTATAATCAGATTTATTATCATGCTTTGATTTCTACTGTATTATTTTTGTTTGTAGTTGTACTTTAAAGTTTTAATGCTACTTTATAGTTTAATTTTTTTTGTTTATAATGTAGTCAGAGACTTTGTCTCGTTGTACATGGTTAATTGCAACCAAGGTCGCAGTGTTGTTATTGATAAAGATGGCCAGCAACTTCAATCTAGGGTCGCATTACATGTACTGCGACCAAAGTCGCAGTACGTTAGGTAGGTTTTTCCTTTATATTAACACGCATAGCGACCAATGTCGCAGTGTTGTTGTTGATTAAAACATTGCCGCCATCAACTGCGACCAAAGTCGCATTGTATTTTACTAAGGCTGCGGCTATCAACTGCGACCAAAGTCGCAGTACGTTAGGTAGTTTTTTCCTTTATATTAACACGCATAGCGACCAATGTCGCAGTGTTGTTGTTGATTAAAACATTGCCGCCATCAACTGCGACCAAAGTCGCATTGTATTTTACTAATGCTGCGGCTATCAACTGCGACCAAAGTCGCAGTACGTTAGATAGTTTTTTTCCTTTATATTAACACGCATAGCGACCAATGTCGCAGTGTTGTTGTTGATTAACACAATTACTGAAGGCATGTTTGTTTCTAATATCAGTACGCAATAGTAAAAACCAAGTTGTAACAAATGAAGACTGTAAATAATCAATGGAACTTATAATAAATAAATGTATAGAAATGTGTATAAATTAAATCAATACAACAAAAAAATTATGCAATGAATTGCACTTGAAATATTTTTTACATTTATAAAAAAATTGTGGTATATCAATAATTTGTCAACTATCAGTCTTCAAATGTCATATGTCGTACAATGTCTGTTTCTTCATCCCAACTCTTCTCTACATCTGCAAGCATCATGTATGCAAGCTCACTTCTTAGTTTCTGTACACCAGCAACCGTAACAGCATCAACAGCTGATAGATGATACCCAGACGCTATGCTTTCCATGTACTTGCATACATATATAGCGCAATCAACACTGAAATTTCCATAGAGCAATCATTAAATGAAATTAGATTTTGTACCAAAAAAAAAGTAGAAAATATGTAATGAAATTAGATGTCAAAAATTTATATACCTGTTTGCTTGTTGGGGGCATTTTGCGTATTTTATTTTATTTTTTCTCATTTTTTTTTAAAATGAATCTGAAAAATCTCTATTAATCTTTCTTTCTGCAATGTCAATAGGAACAAAAATTAGTATTAATCAAATTAATTGCAAGTTTCCAGTAATCAAAATATTAAATTTCAACTCACCATTATTCTTGCATCATTTTTGTAAAGGTTTGTTATACTACTTTTTTTGTCAGCTGGGACCAAAGAGTTGTAAAAAATCCACTCTTCTGTGCTGCAATCGAATACCAGCAAGGTCCAGTGAAATCCCTGCTCGTCGGCACTATGTTTGTGATTGATCGGGAAGAACATGTACTGCATGTCAGCTGTCCAGTTTTTCAACAGCTTCTGCTTGATGAAATGACCTTCCAGATCTTCAATTTATTTACAACACCGTGCTGCGGACAAGAAGAAAAAATTTTTAAATCGAATACAAAATGAATTTAAAATATAATAAAAATTTCTAAACTGCGACCTTAGTCGCACTATATTATTTAGTC
Source organism: Agave tequilana (assembly GCA_038442645.1). NCBI lineage: Eukaryota > Viridiplantae > Streptophyta > Magnoliopsida > Asparagales > Asparagaceae > Agave > Agave tequilana. Next base: position 100,565 of record JAVJIF010012539.1, on the reverse strand, counting down.
GCAGTATATGAGTTAGTAGCAGTACATTTTAATTATAAACTGCGACCTTGGTCGCATCTCCGACCTTGGTCGCAGCTCCGACCTTGGTCGCAGGTCATATCTGTTACTTTTTGTCGCAGTACCTGAGTTAGTAGCAATACATTTTAATTATAAACTGCGACCTTGGTCGCAGATCCGACCTTGGTCGCAGGTCGCAGCTGTTACATTTTGTCGCAGTACCTGAGTTAGTAGCAATACATTTTAATTATAAACTGCGACCTTGGTCGCAGTACATGTGTTAGTAGCAGTACATTTTAATTATTCACTGCGACCTTAGTCGCAGTACATGATTTATGCCTACATAGAGAATATTAGTAATCTGTTCCAGAGTTGATATTACATTAAACCGTAAAGGAGAAAGTAGATTTTTACCCAAGCTTCGCTTCGGAAGAATATGCTTTTTAATCCTTCTCTTTTCTCAAGATGCTGCATGTAGAAATGAATTACATTTGAATCTAAGTCTTTACTGAACATCAGGTCCTCAATGTCATTCCTTGAAATGATGATTGAATTATTGGTATCCTGATACGCAGTAGAACTGCAAGATATTTAAAACAAAGTTAGTAATTTAATTGTTCTTATATAAAGGTATAACAGAAATTTTTTGGATATGAATTAACTTACTCAGAGTAGGACTTGTCGAAGAATTTTTTTATAAGATCTTGTTGATGGGGCTGCAGAATTCTGTATGATGTGGTTTCGGTCAATTCTCTCGATGTGGAGGAAATCTCTTTGTCGCCGAAACCAGCGGTAGAACTCGCAGCCGCAGGCTGTGGAAGAGGATTTTCATTTTTTTTCTTCTTCTGTTTTGGATAAACAAAGTCGGAGTCATCACGATCTCTTTCAGCGCGCTTTCGTTCTTTGACTCCCCTTTCTATTGTTCCTTTAGAGGTTTCCAAAACAGCTTCTTTTGAGGGTTGCTTCTGAGGCGGAGTATGTTCTTGAATTTCTTCTTCAGAAGCTCTATCTCTTTGGATTTCTTGAGTCATTTGACTTAGATCCAGAGAAAAACTTGGAATATCTTCCCCAGCAATAATTAAAACAGACTCAGAACCCATGATTTTATCCTCTTCCAGTTTTTCTTCTTCTCCTCTTCAGCCTGCTTCTCCATCTGCTCCTTCATTCTTTTGTTCTCCATCTGCGCCTTCCTCCTCTTCTTCTCATTCTCTTCCTCCTCCCTCCTCCTCCTCTCCTGCCCTCCTCTTCCCTCCTCCTCTTCTCCTTCTCCTCCTTTTCCCTCCTCTTCTTCTTCTCCTCTTCTTCCCTCATTCTCCTTTCATTCTCCTCCTCTTCCTTCTTCTATTCTCCTCCTTCTCCTCCACTTCTCTCCTCCTGTTCTCCTTTTCCTTCTCTTCTTCCCTCTTCTTCTCCTTCTCTTTCTCTTCCTCTTCCCTCTTCCTCCTTTCATTCTCCTCCTTCCCTTCTTTTATTCTCCTGTTGCCTTCTTTGGTTTTTCTTCTCTTTTTTTTCTCTTCTTTTTTTTAATTTTAATTCAGCCTCGATTTTTTTCTCTGTCTCCATATTTTCAATCTTTTTTTCAAGCTGAGAAACATAATCTCTCAAGAGCTGATTTGCAGACCTCAATCGTTTTATTTCTGCTGCTTGATCATCCGGTGTAGGTGGCAAATAACCTTCAAAAATTGGTTCTTGCTCACTCGTTTCAGCTTGATCTGGCTCCTTTTCCGCCGGGATGTCAGCCTCATTCAATGTATGGCCTCCTTCTTCTCCTTCACTTTCACCTTCTTCTTCTTCTTTTTCTTCACCTTCATCTTCATCTTCATCTTCTGCTGCTTCTTCTTCCTCATCCTCTTCCCCTTCAACTGGAAGGCCAACCATAATTTTTTCATCATTAGAGATGTTGGCCATTCGACTCAAAATCTGAAAAAAACAGAATAAAGGTAAGCTAAAAATAAAACAATGAAATAATGATACTGCGACCATGGTCGCAGTTTATTTATGAAATATTTTAGATAAGATTGCGACCATGGTCGCAGTATGTTTGTCGTGCATAAATTTATCTGCCAAGACATGCAGCTCAACACTGCGACCATGGTCGCAGTATGTTTGTCGTGCATAAATTTATCTGCCAAGACATGCAGCTCAACACTGCGACCATGGTCGCATTTCTGTTGAAAAGGGTATTTTCAAGAGAATGCGACCATGGTCGCACATTATTTGTCAGGCAGAAAACGAACTGCGACCTTGGTACTCAATACTGCGACTATGGTCGCATTTTATTTGTACTACACATAAAAAGAAGTTTAACTTACAATATTGCTGTCAATCTTTTTTAGATCAACTTCAAGTAGAGATCTGCCAATATTTTGGAGGTCCCATCTTACTGCGCGTGGGTTTTTTTCCTCCAAACCAGACCTCTGCTCAAAAATAGGTGCCCTCTCACACAGCCAATACTGCCAAAAATTAAAAAATAAATTAGTTTCCACAAATTTTCTCAATTTATGGGTAAATTTCATACAATGTTGGCCAAATTTCAGATTTCTACTTACAATAATTTGCACGGAGCATCCTTGCAGCTCGTACGTGGCTTGCCTGAAGATGTTCATTGACTCAATCAGGAATTGCCAAACAGCTTTTGCCCAGCATATTGTCCTCATCAGTTGCATATTGGCAATCTGTTCCACAATATACCACGGCACCGTGCATTTACTGCCAGAGAAGAAAAGAGTGGCCGACATGTATAGGATGACTAATGTGGTAAAGTCTTGAGCTGCAAGTCTATTTATGTCTCTTATAATTTTCTTCATAGACATTTGCTGCTCAAATTGTTCATCCTGTGTCACATCTAATATATCCCTCCTCCTCCTCTTGACAAGAAGATCATCCAAAGCATTTTCAATAGATACTTTTGTGATCTTCTTTATATTGGGGAAAAAATGTTTTATAACCCCTCTATCCTTCAGCGTACATGTCTTATTCATCACAAAATCTACTCCATTGACAGGTAGACCAAAAGTAAGGGCAACATCCTCCACTGTTAACTCAATCTCTTTGCCCCCAATTGTAAAGATCCTTGTATTACTGTCATACTGGTCTAAAATACGCAGTACGGCCAAGTTTGATTTAAGAGCCTTTTCAGCCGCAAATTCTTCATTGTAAAACGCCATGAAGATTGGGCCAAATGGGGTATTCTTCATCGCCTCTACGAAATTTGCCGGTATGTACTTCTTAATTTTCTTCATTAACTGGCACATTGGTTTTATGCTTGATCTCAGAGGACGAACCTGTATCTGTTGTTTACCTACGTAGGAAGAAAAATTAAACACTTTAGACCAATGATTATTGAAAAAGTCAGAAAATACTACGGTGCAATCAATAACAACTGCGACCCTAGAACGTACTGCGACCAGGGTCGCACTACGATCAAGGTCGCATAAGACTACAGTGCAATCAGAACAACTGCGACCCTAGTCAACAGTGCGACCAAGGTCGCATAAGACTACAGTTCAAACAGAAACAACTGCGACACAAGTTTGATAAAAACATATTATTTAAAATAAACTGCGACCTTGGTGAAGACTTGAGACTACAACTCTGATTTAAACAACTGCGACCCCCATGTCGTCAGTATGTGAGAAAAAAAAAGTAAATTTCATATACTGCGACCAACGTCGCATTCGTCTACAAGGAAAGGTAAAAAAAAAAAATTTCCAAAGTCGCACAGATCTGAACTGCGACACAGTAAAAATAGAAGTAAATAATAAAAACTTTTCAAAAAATAGGACCTTTATCGTCTAAAGTTTGAAAATCTCTTTTCGTAATTGCGACCATGTTTCCAATATTTAAAAAAAATTTTAAAAAAAATGCGACTTCAGAAATAAATCTTGAAAAAATTTAAAACTATGAAAATACACAAAACCCTAAAAATTTTTGAAAATATCAATTTTGTGGTACCTTTTTCGACGGATGATTTCTTAGGCGCCATCAGTTGCAAATAATTTTTTTCAAAAACGGATGAAATTTTTGAAGGAAAAGAACTAATTGGATCAGAACCGCCGGTTAAAGTTTTAGAGCCGTAAATTTTTTTGGAAGACTATTTTTTTTACAATAAGGTAAAAGGTTGTGATGGAGGGTATTTTCGGAAAATACAATGTTGAGGTGACTGGCATTAAATTGGGCGGGATTTTACAGGATTTTGTCCGCCAAATTTTTTAACAGATGTGGGGCGGTGATGTTGCCACGCCCGCAGGCTGAGAAAACTCTCTCAGCCCGCAGGCTGAGGTACATTAACCCCATATATATATATATATATAATATATATATATATATATATATATATATATATATATATATATATATATATATATATATATATATATATATATATCATCAGCCAACAATTAACCAAAACCAAATGAATGACGAATTTCAACAAACTAAAAACACATTTCACTTAGTTACAATTCATAGAAACCAACAAATGACAAATCACCCTTAATTTATCTGTCTGGCATCAAATTTAGCAAGTGCATATCCATGTATTAATTAAGCTTGGAGGATTTGTGTTTTGGCATGGCTCGGTGATGGATAATTGAGGATTTTTTTTGTCTTATAAATTACAAAAGTTAAGTTAAATATTGTTTAGTTTGTTAAAATTCATCATTAGTTCAATTTCCATTGATGACCGAAATAAGGGTATATCGGAAAAATAACTGTAGCAGAAGGTCATGTAGGTAAATATTGAACAAATGGCAACGTGAAACACATAATTTCTTAAAAGATATTCCTCTAATATCTTTAGAACTTTATGTGGATTTAGTGTTGACAAATTATATTTATTTCCTAATTTGTGTTTTCCCCTTATGGTTTAAGTACTAAGTACAAATAGCATGGATGGTTGTTGCTTTCTTCTCTTGTAGGGTTATCATTCTTTGCAATCATATCGTATAGCACATGCATTGTGGAACCTAGGACGCAGAGTTCTAGCCTTGGCATTACAAAGTCGAATAAGTGAGGTAACTTTTGCACTATTAACTACTTTCATTATGTTCTTCGCCAAGCAAGAGTTTGATCCCCACTCGTGTAACTCAATCTCATCTTTTTTACTTTTATTTTGTTGTGTAGGTTTTTGCTGTTGATATACACCCAGGTTTTTCCTCCATCCTCTTTCCTTTTAATTGATTCACTGGAAAAGATAGAAACTTCTTAAATATAATACAACTTATATGTTCTTTTTCAGCTGCGATTGTTATTATGGATTCTTAATGAAATACAGCTATGCGAACTATTATGTTATTAATGAGAAGTAATGAATTTTCTACTGTATGTTATGATGGTAGCTGCTTTGGAAGAACTATAATGTGCTGATAGCATAATCCTGACCATTCAACTGTTTTTTTTTAATACCATTTTAGCATGTAGCATTTAACATCAGAAGTGGCATCATTTAAATTGCTTGGGCTAATTAACACAGTTTGTTTGGCTTTGAGTTCAAATTCAGAGTGGCCATGCTATCATCTTTCCCTTTCATCTAGATACTTTCTTTGGCTATTTGAATTTTTGAATGCTGCTCCCCGACCAACCAAGTTTCCTGTTATTATTTAGTGAAACCTCTCGCTGACTCATAGTTTCCTTGGCCAGCAATTGGCAGTGGCACAAACCTATGGTCTTGACACAAGGTTCATACGTACTCAAAAAATTTTGGTCAATTTTCATATGTAGCCTTCTTAATTAGAGTCACATTTCTTAGATGACTCATTTTGTCGAGGAAAAATAAACTGGGTGGTGATGATGATAATCATGACGACTTTTAATTCAGAAAAGTTATTTTAGCTGTCAAAATACATAGAAAGTAGTCGTCCCAAACAAGTATGTATTAGGGTCATGAGATTAATCAATTTGATGAGGTTAGAATAGTAACCAAGCAAGAACATAATGGTGCTAGTTAAATGAAATCATTGTATTTTATCATGGAAACATAACTGACTAGCCTTATTCTTGTTGTTTTCTTGTTTCCTAATTGTCACCTATAGAAAGGTTAACTCATGAGTCATTTCGTTTTTGCTAGCGTCATTTTCATTTTCTGAAGGGCCCTTCAATTTCTAACTCTCCGGTGCCATTCTTATAGAAACAGATTTCTCTCTTCAGTACATCTACCGTGTATGTTTCTTAAGATTTATATTGCAGTTCATGATTTTTTAGTGTCAAATACTAAATTTACTTCAGAAAAGTATATAAAGCCAGTTAAGGCTCATTGCACCTTACACTTTGAATTGATTCTTTAAAAGGAATCGTTACTCATGGAAAGCTGTGTCTCGACTAAGGTCCTATATATATCTTTAGATCTTAAACTGTAGACACTCTACATTGTTTTTGAGTAATAGAATCAGTGAGTTGAACTAGAAGGGAATATTTGGAATCTAAAAGTTCCTCATGTTGATCTCGACATAACAAAATTTAATTTCAAATGATATTGCAAATTTGGGAAGCATAAAGATTGAAAGAGCAAGAAGTTTATTTATATATTAGTGTTACTGTGGCAATTAGCATGTACTGTACATGTAACATAAATGAAGTTAGACCTTTATATTTAAGCAGACTGAAATTTGGAGTGGTCTTGGTACATGTCCCCAACAGAAAGAAGGGATAAAATATGATGATGGGCTGTTGTTCTAGTTGCCCTTAAACCTAGTTCTATAGATTAGAAGCTAGGTGTAGCGCCCCGATCCCACGGATACGGAGACACTACTGCGACGTACATACGCAGGGTGATAGTACCATCACGTATGTACGTTAAGTATCAGTACAATACAGGAATCAGAGTACGAAAATACGTGGTAATATACATTCCAATACAAAAGTACAAGTACTTAGTCATCACAGACTGTGACATAATATTACATAAGTATTACATCACCAGGAAGCACAAAAGTAGACTATACAAGGTAGAAAAGATAAGAACTCACGAACTGAACGAGATAATCTCGCGAGCGGGGCAAGACGGGAGGAAGTTACGTCTGATCCGTCTGCTCCTCGAAGAAGGTCTGGTTCTCAGCTGAAGGGTCCACCTCAGTCCAAACTGCAAGATCTAAAAATGAAAATTCAGGGTTGTTAGGAAGCAACCCAGCGACTGCAAGAAGAAACTAAATAGCAAGTATAAACAAAAGCAAGTGTATCAGGTAAAGTATTATGTACTCAAATCAGCAAGCATGGAATAACCACAATAAATAGTGAAATATGAAAATGACATTAAAATTCGTGTGGCATGAAGTCAATTATCAAGTTATTATTAAGACTCGTTCAATTTGCATGTTTCGGTATATGTCCTATACCATATACCTCCGCACACAAGTCGAGCGAGGTTGGTTACTGGAAACTGATGGGGATCGACGAACCATGTTTAGAATGGGTCCCGTGCATGCCCGAGACCCGGTCCAGGAGTATCCGGTACTGAGCCAGAACGTACCGCTCGGTACCGGGTCTTACTATATGCCCGTAGGACTTAGTATACGCCCGAACAGGAATAGGGTGTCATTGCTCCCTAAAGGAATATACCCAGGAGATAACGACACACCCGACAGGAGGTAGGAGAGTAGGGGTGCTAGTACACCCCACGGAAACACCTAGTGGCCTCCAGGTCGAATCCCAAGAATTAGTTGTACAACATTTGTATGACCACCATAAACACAGAAGCTATATCGGTACCCATCAGTTTCACCGTCCCGGTGTAAGTTGTTCAATTATTACAGATTGTCCAGTGATAATGTCTACAGGGTATTCACAGTAGCCCAATATTTATGGTTATCCTATTACGGAGATCAGCAAGAGTATAATACAAGGAGTTATTCTGTTACAGGGGTTCAGGAATATAAGAGTTCAGGAGCACAGGAGTTCAGGAGTACCAGATGTCTGGTAACAGTATAATAATCATGCCAAGTCCCCGTAAAAGTGGTAACCATGAATAGACATTGTAATACAGGTGTAATAGTAATCCAGTTAGGTGTCACAACATCAGGTCGAGTGTATTAGTACCATGTGATAGCATATGTCAAGTATCAAGTGATAGCATGTCAATTGTCAGGTGTCAGATACTAAATGTAAGGGATCAAGTGTTAAGTGATAACATGTCAAGTACCGGTGTCAGATATCAAGTGTCAGGGTTCAGGTGTCAAGTATAAACATATCAGTGTCAGATAATTAACATGTCGGTATCAGGTGAGTTGAATACAAAGTCACAACATCATATATCAGGTAATCATCCGGTCATGTAACATGGTACAGGAGAACAGTATATTTATACATTTCAAACTCTTCACAACCATATCTATAACAACAATAATTTAATTTATTAATTAGTTATGTGAAGCCGAGCGAAGCGGGAGCGTATCTAGGCATATCCAATGCAAATATAATATCAGTTCAATGGATTATAATAACGGCTAACAGGTATTCATATAACATGTAAATTTTAGAAAATCACTCGCATATCATATATCAACTCGTATAACGATGTATCATGTATTAAAAGCTAAAGTAGCAATTGTTAAACATGTAACGGTAGTAACAAGACATTCACATATCAATATATCATGCAATAAACCTTAGAGTAGCAGTTACTAAATATGAATTGATGATAACAAAACACTCGCTTAAAACCGGAACGCAATACCGAGTTAGAATCCGGGAAATCTGCGAACATGTGCATCCATGCTACCAATCCATATATTAAAAATATATATATATATATATATATTATATATATATATATATATATATATATTAGAGAGAGAATGAGAGAGGGGAGAGAGAGAGGAGAGAGAAGAATTAGTTAGAGAGAGAAGGAGGCTAAGAGAGAGAGAGAGAGAGTGTGTGTGCTGGATAAGGAGGGATAATTAGGGAATGAAGGGGAGGGTAAAAGTGGAAAGAAAGGAAAAAGGAAAAGAAGAAAAGGAAGAAAGAGAGAAAGAAGGAAGGAGAGAGGGGAGTGGGGTGGCCGGCTGTTCTGGCCACCGCCGACGGCCAGAGGGGCGGCGGCGCCGCCGGAGGGGGGGCGGTGCGGCATGGGCCCGGGGAGGAAGAGGGTTTGGGTGTTGGTGATGTTGTTGTTGTGGTTGGTGTTGCTGTTGAAGGTGGTGGTGTTGGTTAAAGATGATGGAGGTGGTTGATGGGGTTGTGGTGGTTTAGGGAGTTGGAGGAGGAGGAGATGGTGGTGTGGTGGTGGAAGTGGAGAAATTGATGGATTTGATGATGAGTTTTGGAGAAAAAAAGGAATTAATGGTGATGGGTTTTTAGAGAAATTGGAGGAGATGGAGTGGGGTTTGAAGAGGAGGGAAGTGGGGAAGAGAAGGGGGAGCTTAGGGAGGCGGCGGCTAGGGGGCGCCGCCGCTGGGGGTGGTGCTGGTGGAGGCGACGACCATTCAAGGAGGGGAGAGAGAGCGTGTTGGTGGGAGAGGAGAAATGGAGAAGATGGGAAGAAAAGAAGAAAGAAAGGAAAAATAAAGAGAAGGAGAGGGAGAGGAGTATAGGAGGAGGAGTGGGGGGGAATGGGCTGCTGGTTGCTGCTGCTGCTGTGGTTGGCAGGGGATGGGGGTGCCAGGGAGCAGGTAGGGGAGAAAGAAAAAGAAAAAGAAAAGAAGAAAAAGAAAGAAAAGAAAAGAAAGAAAAAGGAAAAATAAAGAAAAGGAAAAGAAATAAGAAAAATTAATGAATAAATATATTATTAAATAATTAAATTAATAAGATAACCTGGGAGTATTAAGTAGAGGAGTGGAGAAGGAAAAAGCAAGAAAAGAAAAGAAAGAAAAATAATATTATTATTTAAATAGGGAAAAATTTAATTGTTTTAGAAATGTTCCCAAAAATTCTTAAAAATAGAAAATATTATTTTAAGATGCCTGGTGAAATCGGATTCGAGAAATTCAATCTGGTTTTCAAATTAAAAATCTTATAATCTTCCAGCGATATCGGCGACACCAAAATCAGTCAAATTTTGATAAATTCAGAAAAATCTCAAAAAATGTATTTAGATAGAAAATCAGATTCTAAGAAGTAACGTGAAAGCCGTTTCTAAAAATTCAATTCCGTTTGAAAACTAAAAAAATCCAGGAATCAGTCAGCGATGCCGATCGACACTGGTTTTGAAGATTTTGCAGAATAATTTTGAAAATTTTCAGAAAATCATAAAGATTCTAAAATATTAGAAAACAGTGTTTGAAACTAAAATTGGTCAAATCGGACTACCAAAAAGGTCAAATCAGGCAGTATGCTGGTATCGGGTTCCTGGTCCAGGTCAGGGCTGACTCTAGGTCTGAGAATCCAGATCCGATACAAAATAACATAAGTAATCACAACCCAAAAATAAATACTGAGAGAAAATTGAAACAATATGGTCAAAAAAATCGGGACACGCATCTGAGTACGTATCCCGAAACGAGGTGCTACACTAGAAGTGCCAACAGAGTTTGAGACGAACATGACCAATATATGAAGGAAACATTAACAAATTTTATACAGTGTATGCAAATGGCGCCACATGACACTAAGTTGGGAACCAAATTGAAACATGATAAAGAAATTTGATCACTGTACTAAGTTTAAGGCTGAGCATTCAGCTCAACAATTTTATTCTGATTGTTCAGAACACACATTTAGAAGTAGTTGTCAAATTAAAAAATGTATCATATATTGTTTTCCATAGGTATTGTATTGCATTTTGTAGCGTATCATGTATTATAAGATAATTTATGTGCAATAATTAAGCAATTAAACATATAACCATTATATATTACAAAAATATAGCCATATTTAAACATAAAACAATGAATAAATTAGGAGAAACACTAATAACTTGAATTTCACAACCATACAATATTCAAATGTATGTAAATAATTTATGCACAATTCTCTCTCCAAATTCCAAGTCTAACGGCCATAAGGCCATTAATCAAAGTTGCACCATAACATAAAACTCTTAACTAGGCACTTATGATATAAATAAGCATTTTGTTAATTGTTAATATTACTTTTATTGCAGTAACACATACTTAATAAAGCGAAGTAATTCCAATAATGAAATCAATACCAATTAAGCGAGGCTCAAAGATGGTTTATGAAGCTTTTCATGGCTGGAGTTAAGATGATCGAAGATGAATATGAAGAAGGGAGGAGAAGAGGAGGTCCAATCAAGTGAAAAGAACTCTAATCTATCGGGTCTTCAGACCTAACAGTTTATATTCTATAAATAAGCAAATAATGACCTTGAAACCCGAATCAAACCAGAAACACAATAAAAATTTTGAAGTAAACTTTTCAAACAATACAAATTTCATACGGTATCACGTATCATATGATACATATTGTGTGTATCATACGATACATATTATATGATAGCATGATGCAACCATCCAATTCATATTGTTTTCTTGCCATATCATACCCAACATATCGTACGATACATATTGTGTATCGTATGATATTAACAGCAATGAAGGAGTGTTTTTTTACTTGTTCTTTTCCTTGATGCAACAATTCTTACTGCGAATGGGTGTTCAATTATGTCCCTAATGATGGGAGAAGAATGGTGGTTTAAGAGGGATTATTGTAGTACATTGGGTGTTGGGGGAGTTAGGAGTGTAATAACATCAAATAAATAAAGCCAATTTGTTAGTGCGTTTCTTCACCATCTATGCACATAGGGAGGGCACAATGTCTGCATCACTAAGTCCGACAACAACATTTATTCGTCCTTCTGTCTCTTTTCTTACATAGATCATTTATTCTGTACTCATGGTTTAAAATCTCAGTGTTGGTTCGATACCGGTATCGGTTAATGGTTTTTAGTGTCACTGTCAATATAATCAATAGCGGCCGATATTATGAGGTAAATATCGTACCGGGTATCTCAAAAGCCCGATAATATGATATTGCCGATATACATTGGAATTGGTCTATAGTTGGAACCATGGTTGTGTATGTCTATTATTTATCATGAGGATTGTGAACCTGGTGCCTTAAGACTTGCATCTCATCTTTAGTAGTTTGAATACCTTCTCTTTTCTCTGCATGTGCAAATTTATCTAGGATAGCAGCAAACAATATCTGTGTGGTTAATATTGATTGCTGAGTAATAGTGTCTCTATGCTGCTCTTTTTCATGAGTGACCTCATACGATCACAGTTTAAAAGGAGGGTTGCTGGTCTGGAACCAAAATGAGTGAGACTGGTTGTTCCTACGGGGATCCAATTATATAGCTTTTGATAATTTCCATTTTAGCCTGCATTTTGCACATGCAAGTGAATAACAAGGGGAAGGATGCTGTTTCTTTGTTCCGTAATGAAATTTCAAATAAAGTTGTAAGGGAAATTTTGACATGGAGTTCTCTTAATGGGATCATACCAACACTACTTTATGTGCTAACATTTGCTAGGATTTTAGTGCAAAGGTATAGTTGGGGGTCCACACATATAATAAAATTGGTTGAGGAGGCTCACTTCAAGCATGCGAGCTACTTTTCCTCTTATTTTTAAAAGTATTTTGTGATGCTATTTTGGTCATCAGTTTTGATTCACAAGTAATCCTCATTTGCTGCAACCGGATTTGACTATTTTGAAAAGGATACTTTCATCTGCGAATGGAATTTATGATTTCATTGCATGTTATGGCTTGTAAAGGCTATTCAAAGGTTAGCCGGTCAAGGATTATATTTCTACCATCTATTTCTACCATCCAAACTATAGGATTGATGACAGATGCTAAATTCCTATGTTGTACATACATGGAAACGGGAGTCAGGGATTATATTTCTATCATCCAGACTACAGGATTAATAGCAGATGCTAAATTTCTTTGTTGTACATACATGGAAACGGGAGATGGGCGCGACAAGATACTGATGCGTGAATATGCAAATCCTAAAGAGCCTTGGATAGGGACTTGGGAATAAGATAATATAACACATGGACACATAAGTTAGGATAAGAGTTGATATAACACTCAATCCATTAAGACAAATCATATAAACCCAATTTCATGTAAAATATTGATGCCCACATCATATAAATCATGAAAACTAAGCACTAGGATACACGTCTTATCTAGGATGCATTATGAATCTTATTTTTCCATTCAGTTCTGTTGAGGGCCATCTCCTCGGTAAATTGACTAGCATATTCTCTTTAATTTCTCCAATTCATGTTTGTAAGATGATTGTTGCTCTCTTAACTATGACTTCATCGGTACTCCTAACTGGCACAAAACCTCAATGTCCGATCCATCTCAATTTGTTCTATGTCATTTTATTCTCAACGGGAACTACCTCTAACTTCTTAGGAATGCACTCATTTCTTATTCAATCTCCTGGCATATTGCCACACATCGATCAATATCCTCATCTTGACTGCACTAATTTTTGCGATACAGTGTTTCTTAATTTCTCTACTCCTTATGAAATAAAAAAATTTCTAAATCTTATAATCATCTTATAGAATCTATCCTTCAAGGGTATTCTATGATCACATACTCTAGAAGTATTTATCCACTTTAATCGTCATCCTTTTGGTTTTATGGACCATATCCTTCTCGATCAGACCACCAATCAGGATGAGTGATTGACCCAAGTTGCAAATGGTCACTCCTAGGTATTCTCATGAATCTGTATTATATCTTATTTCTTCTCATAGTTTTGCTAAAGTTCCAATCAGTATTCCGTTCTCATTCTGCCAATTTTAAATTCTTTATGTTCTAAAGTTTCTCTTCACCTTTCTACTTTGCAAATTGTTCTTTTCATGGTTTCAATTATCGGCCGATTATGATATATACAACAATATTGTATCGGATTTTGGAGTACCCGATACAATATTAACACTATAATTGGCCTATATTGCTGATATGACTATATTGCCAATATTGATGGTCGAGATCGATGATATTGATACTAAAAATCATTGGCCGATACTGATACCGATTCTGAGATTTTAAACCATGGTCCCTTCTCTAGTCTCATTAGCTAATATAACATAATCCATACAGTATGCACCACTTATTCCTAGTAAGTTCATCGATAACTAATTGCAAAGAGAGAAAAACTTAATTTTGATCCTTGGTATAAGCTTATGCCGATTACAAATTGCTCTGCCTTCCTTCCAATTGTTCTCATGTAATTACTGGTTCATCATAGATATGTTTAATCACATTAATACACCTATTTGTTTTTTTTCCCTTCAAACCACCACATTATCTTATAAAAAATATCACAAGCTCTTTAATTTGAAACCCGTATGTACTTCCTCCTTTTCCTCCTTATATCTTAGTACATAAATAGCTTCTATGGTTGCCTCCTTGGCATAAAATAATTCGGTTTTCAGAAAATTTCTTAATGTTTGTTTGATTACTTTCGCCGAACGTTTCATTATGTGGCTGATATCTCTGTTATTCTTATAGATAGCTCGCATTTTTCTTTGTATGTATTAATTCTGTTAAGTGAAGTTTTTAACCATGCTAAGACTGTATCCTCCCTAGCAGTACCAAACTTAAATGGGAATACTATCAGCTCCTACCACTCTCCCTGTTTTCATTTCCTTTTATGCATTCTTAACTTCATTAAACCTAACTTTTCAACAACACCTATTGTTCTTACCATGGATTGAGTCTGTTGGTTTTACCTCAAGTTCTCCTGTACACAGATGTCCTCTGCCTCCTTTATCTCTTATGTAAATTCTCATAAGTTTTGGATTTAGCCTCACGTTTTGAACCTCCTCGTTCCACCACCAACTCTTTTTAACAGGCAATCTATGACATTTAGATTCTCATCATTACTCTGGGGTGTCATACATGAAATACGTCAGGCAGCCAACGTGCACTATTTATGATTGATTTCATAGAACCTTTCACTCGTCGTTGTCAGCTACATAATGCAACTCTCTTCATTCATCGTGGCTTGAAATCGGGAGTGAAAGAATAAGAGATTAAGAACTAGATACACATGCATTTTTTCCTGTCATCATGAAAATACCATGTGATTTTACGTTAGGGTTTATTGCACAGATTTTATGATTTATAGCACAAAACATCTCTGGTTTTCTGCCATACCGCTTTCTAATTATGCTCTTAGTGCATCTCTGCAAGTTTTGGCTTTATGTGGTTCTTAATAAAGACCAAATATTCTTACTCTTTGTACTTGTGAAGTTTGTTCTAACATTATTATTAAATACAGCCGCAAAAATTGGAGAAGGGATATTGTTAGACCATGGAACAGGTCTAGTTATTGGTGAAACCGCAGTTGTAGGAAACAAGGTTTCTTTAATGCAGGCAAGTGTAAACTTTCTATCCATGCATGACATTACTATTTGTAGATCTTTGGTCTCACATTTTTCACCTGAATCATGGGTATTGATATGCTTCTTGTGCATGCTATTTGACCATGATGGCTTACCCCCTCCCTCTCCTGGGTGAGGTGTCGGTACGCATGTGCATGCAAGTGCATCCGCATCCTCTGGATGTCCATGCACTCATATGTGTGAATTAGTCTTAAGAAGCATTCAGATTGGCCCAGATTAAATGTAACAATCATTGTTTTTACTATTATAACCACAATTCTTTGGATGAATTTCTAGTTTATTGGTGTCTCCTGTTCCACTCATGTTTCTAACAACTTTTCACAATTCATCTTATTCATTTATTTATATATGTATAGAGCCCTATAATATAAACGAGAGGGCACAATCTTCCAAAATTTAGTTACTTAAAGAAAAAAAACTTAATGCATCATAAAATTCTCGACCACCATGTTTACCTTTCTATTATGGACCTTCATTAGTCATGCATTGTTTCTCAATATTGACCTCAAACCTCTTGCCATTCTGAAAAAAAGAAACTTTAAACCCATCAATGATACAAAGTATTAAACATGAAAAAAATATAATTCATGACAAAATATTTATCTATCCATTATAATACCACCCATTTTGTTGCATACATGCATTGCACACACCAACATCTAGTTGTATACAACACAAGCATTGTTCATGCTCTGAGCTGCCTCAAGGCTGCTTCTCACTGATTGTTACTTAAATGCTCTAAGCTGCCTCAGCTTTTGATCAAAAATACCAATCCTTTTTGCATCACACTTGTATATCTCTCTCTTCAAGGTGCTATTGTGAGAGAATCCTTCCCAAACTTGTGTTAATTTGCTAATTTGTTTATTTCTTATGATGGCTTTCTTGTTTGCAAGATCTTCTTAAATGGCCCATATTTTTCTACATATATCCTGAACGGATTGCATGGATATTGACAAGTCAGTCTTGAATTTTGGCATCAGAAATTAGGTTAATCCATTATAGTCATTACTATTTGAGTGCTTAAGGATTGGATACCACATGGTCTTTCTTACTCTTTAGGCATTATAGAACTACTATCTTATGACTTGTATATAAATTGACATGACTAGTATGAGCAACACTCTCTCTCTCTCTCTCTCTCTCTCTCTCTCTCTCTCTCTCTCTCTCTCTCTCTCTCTCTCGTGTTCTATTTGTCATCATAGTGTCATGTTGAAGCATTATTCTTTATTCTTGAAATGCACTCTATTTTTCTCTCTTAAGCTGTGACTATCAGTAAAAGGGAGATGTATGCGCTAGTTTGCCAGCGCCATCCATCATAACCAATTTCCTGATTAGGTAGAAGTACATAGGTTTTTAGCCAAGGACTAGGAATAAACCTGAATGAACATGGACTGGTACTTGTTAATTTAACAAAGGAGGTGGCCCTTCTCAGAGTTGTATGGAGAAAATGATTTATGTTCCTGACCGCCATAACCTTAAATCTGACCTATTTACTCCAGAAGTCTGATCATGTCGGCTTAGCTTTGGACTGTGCTTGAGGACCTTTATACACCGGATAACAATTATGTTGGCTTTGCTTATCGATTATGAATGATCTGGTTTTGACTTGTATGGTGTTTGATGTTCCTCAATATAGGCCTGGTGTTTAGTAACTGTACTAATGACTTCCCAGTCTATAAAATTACGCGGAAAGAAAGTTGAATCTTACTGCTAACGTTTATTGTTTTTCTTCTGGCCTCGACTTCTTCGGATTTTCACATTATTTGGGAAAAACCTTCTTTTGTCGAGTGAATGAGAAAAAGGTTAACACCACGGGTCTGGGAATGAATTGGTGGATGACACCCGGATCCCGAGCTTAATCTCTTATTCGGATTTGTCAGGTGGGGGCTGACAATGGCTTTGACTGTTATAGTTTATTCTCCTTTCTGTACTCTTTTTTGTGATTGACTTTTATCACGATGGTATTTGTATATTTTCTGTTAGCAATATGCGTCATATATGCTTTATACTTTCTGGAGAGCATTATAGACATCTTCAACCTTGGAACTACTGAAGAATCATATTTTGGTATGAATAAATATGTGAGTACAGGGTGTAACATTAGGAGGAAGTGGCAAGGAAGTCGGAGACCGACATCCAAAAATTGGTCAAGATGCTCTTATCGGAGCTGGTGCAACCATTCTTGGCAACATTACAGTAGGAGAAGGTGCCATGATTGCTGCTGGTTCCCTTGTATTGAAGCATGTCCCTCCCCACAGGTTAGAAACGTCACAATTCAAATTACTTGATGGGAATGACTGTTAGTAATGATGATACCTTCGCATTTTGTTGATTGCTTGCCAATTTATTTTAAAAAATAATGTGCATCTGCTGCCTTTCATTTTTCACTTTGTTTGGTTGAAAATGCTCATCTTGCTTTATTGTTCATTTATGTTTTACTTTATATTGATGTTCTTTTCTTCTTTTTTTTTTGGTGTTTTTTTTTGTTTTCATGGAAGGGGAAAAAACAAAACCAAATGTAAGAGATTATGTTAGCTTCTCCCTTTTATACACCATTAGGAAAATATGTGTTATTGTAAAAGACAGTCATAAATTGCAGCTAATAATTTATGTCGGTAGATCTTTCTATCAGTGTGTTGAAAGTTGATACAATGAACATTAGTTCATTCCTATGTGTGAGTGTGTGGAGTTAATTTTTTTATTTGGAGGAATATATGGAAATTGTACACTGAACTGCACAATATTTAATTCAGATTGTTTTTTTGGTGGAAGGAATAGACAGAAAACTGCCAATTGATCTGTACCTTTGTCCTTTATATTCTTCTTTTGTTATCCTTCTCATTCACAGAACTCATGATGGACAGCCTGAATATTAATATTGTTTTTGTGTTCTTCACTTCGTATATAAACATAAAGTTCATATACTTGCAGAATTTAAAGGATTGATGATATGAAGAGATTAATGTAATTTGTATTTAGATTAGAATATAACCAGTTAGGATTCCACCTGATATGGTTAGTTAACTGTATGAACTTTTCAGTTTTCTTGATTCTGAGAATAATTTCCTTTTTCAAATTGAAGCATTAGAGTCAACTAAGATCAGAGAAGGCATTCAATATGGGAACAGTCCTATAACATGAACATAGTCAAACTGAGACAAGAGCTGTGGCATGTACCATGTGAACAGTGCAGATAACATGAACCTTTATCTTTTGGGTTTTCATGAACATATTCTTTTTGGGTGTTTCATTTTGGTTGGAGGCGGGGGTGGGGTGGGGCAAGGGTGGTGGGACATCCATGAGCTGCTGGTGAAAACTACAGAAAATATTCCCAGTCTTCCATGAACTGCAGCCGAGGAGAACATAAATATTCTCAGTTCTCCTTTCTGCCATGAAGTAATTGCATCTTCCTCGTTTTACTGCTTCAGATGGAGCTGTTTAGATCCATGAGCCTGCAAGCTTGTCCTCTCTTTCTCCTTTATATCAAATGGCTAAAATTATCACATGTCCTACCATGTTGAAAATCCTTTTTATCAGTTCTTCCTGCTTTGTTCGCTAGCCCTTGAAGAAATATGCTATGCCCTCAGTTTACTGACCCTTGTCTAGTCAACATGTTAACAGGCCACTGCTATTTTAATATTACTCTGCATGACATCTTTTTTTCCTTAAAAAACTTTTTATAGAGCGCTCAAATTCTTAAACTAAGAGAAATGGATGGGAATTCAAATATCCCTATAAGAAACGATTTCATTAAGATCACAAATTGATCGAAGAGAGACTATGGCAAGGTTTAAGAGGCGCTGAATAACAATCCATTCTCCAGGCGCCCAAGTCATAAAAGTAAAAGCAAAGTGTAGTAAAAGTTGGACCTAAATGTCGGAACTGGGGACTAGTTGTGCTGAACAGCATAGCTGGATAAATATCGCCTTTGATCTCCAGCTGTGAAGATGACATATTTTTCCAGTTCCTGGCAACCCGGATGTCTTTTTCTCCCCTGCAGCCGTATTGGAGAAGTCTTTCCTACATCAAACTTTGGTAACACAGAAAGTGGAAAGTCCTTTTAGAAAAGATGCTCAGGTTCCTTTCATTCCAAACAACCCATACCAGAGCCATGACCACAATGGTCAATTTTTGATCCGTGCCTGTGGAATCCCAAGTATTCATCATATTCTTAAAAAGCCACAGAATTTTGACAGATAAGCATCTCAGTCAGGCAACCATTATAGTCTATCTTTTGATCTGTGCCCAAATGATCCTGAGGTTTCACCACATTCTTAGAAAACCACAGAGGATTTGACAGAGAAGCATCTTGAGAAAACATGATTTTATTTGACTCTAGCTGTGCTGTTAGTGGTAAACTTATGTTGGACTTGAAACATGCTTCTTTGCTGCTGTTGTAGATGGCAGCGGCGTATCTCAGTGTTCAAGGCTTGAGTATACCACAATACTCTCTGAGGGAATGCGTGTTTAAGTATGGGTGATATGAATCCTAATTCTGGGCCCACTATTTTAACAATTCTGCAACACGATAATCCTCTTAGGAATGTAGGTGTAAGCATAATATGGATACAAACAGAATCCCAATTCTGGCCCCATTATTTTAATAATTGTCCCACATAATACTCTTTTATGGAATGCCTTTGCAGTGTAATTTGGGTGATACTGTCAAACCCAAATTCTTAAATTTTCTTTTGTTTCCTGTTTCCTTTCTTTCTTTCTTCCTTGCTTTCATTCTTTATTTCTCAGTTTTACATTAAACAATTACAGTTGTCATTGTCAAAATACTCCCAATAGTAATTGAGAAGCGGAGGAAGCTTTAATAGTCAATTAACGATCCCAACATCTTTGATGCCGCTCCTAAGTCCTAATAACATGGGTCACTACATCATTGAACGAGTTATCTGCATAGCATAGCCTTGGACCAAGGTTTTTATTACATTGCCGAATGGTTGCCCTAGGACTAGAGAAACACCGGCTGAGATTTCTTCCGGAGAAAGTGGTTTTTTGTACCATTGAACAATTGCTTCAAGGTGGTTTTCTTCTTTTATTGGTATCTATAAAAGGTTTAAATAAGAAGAGGAAGTTGAGTAAAATATAAATAAGAATCAAACTAAAGATTTCATTCGTAAACTTACGGATGATTGCCATGCCACTTGGGAGGAACCTTCTCTTATTTCTAGACATATCTTATGGTTAGCAGCGACAATATATGGTGTTGGTGGTGATTCCGTCTCAGGGGTGAACCTGAGCTCTAGGAGTGGGTTGTCAACATTCGACATTTTGTGGAGCATGTGCAGGGCCTTTAGGTAGAGGAGATAGAGACCAATCAGAAGTCTTCGTAATGTTGGTATTCTCATTGTTTAGAGCTTCCTTCTCTTAGTCTGTCACACGTGATAGCTCTGCTGTGGCCTTTGCCAACAGCTTGTTTGGGGTAAGGAATCTCCTGAAGGTGGAGTCTCCTATTTCCATAGATGTGTTCTCTTCACATTGTGAGTCAACGGCAAAGGCATGTTGTTTGGCAGGAAGAATTTCAATCTGATGTTTAGGGTCTCATGCTATAGCCCTCGCCTTATTTCCACATTGTCCTTGTTGAGAAAGTGGTGCATCATCTGGATATCCAGTGTTGAGAGATGTTAAATATGGGCTATGGAGGATTTTGTTATGAGAATTAAATGCACGATTACTGAACACCACCCTTGACCTCTTCCTGTTGTTCTTGTCCCTCCTTGTGATCAGTAGACAAAACACAGTACTTGCAGTTGCTCTGCTGTAAATAAAAAAAACAAAAGTATGAAAGGAAAAAAATAACATAAAGAGAGAGAGTGATGAGTTGAGATAAGTATTTACCTGATGAATGTGACACTGGAGAGAAGTTTGCGCTCCTTGGAGGAGTCACGCTCTTCTGTCTTGAGCATTGACAAAGCCTGCAAGCACTTGCTCGAGGAATTTTTTTTTCAGCATTTCATGTCTTGGTCTTGGCTTCACCTTATCTGAAGTATTAGAAGGATCCTCACTAGCCAAATCTAGATCAATAGGGAAGATAAGATCATTAGATGCTTTGAAGCACTGATAACTTGTTTGCATATTTCATTGACCCTTCTCTCAAGGTCATGTGTCCTAATTAGCTCTTGGGACAAGATTAAAATGATTTGGATAGGGAAATACTTGTAGATTCAGGGACAAAAACATTCTAACTTTCCATCTCAATGCAGGGATTGGTCTCACGATCTGCCTGCGGGCCATTGTCGATGCATCTTATGTGTTAATACCATGATTTTGAAGAATCGGCCGATCCTGATTCGTAACAGCCGATTCGTATTGGAATTGGCCGACGCTGAGATAGAATATGTGGTATTTAACCGGAAGTGTCCAGAATCGGTTGAAATTGGTCAGAATCGGTCGATATCAAGGTTGGAGTCGGCCGGAATTGGTTGAATATCTGTCGCTTCCATTATGATTCTGGTCGATTCCAACACAACTATTGTCAATGTTTAACAAATTCAATGATATCTTCTCGATTCTACAGCGCAAAAGTTTGATTAATTGACAACTATATCACAATGTTGCTTGAAATCCATCAGCTCTTAATCTGACACCACAAAATAATGGTTTCAAGTCTTATATTGCTTTCGGTGCCTTGTGGATGGGTATAATGATTATTCTCGAACCCAAGAAAATCTTATACTTACTCTTGATAAAGATTATAAATACTCATCTCCTTTGCCCACAATCTCTAAAAGAGAAAATTTTAAGGAAAAAAATCAAAATTAGTAACTAACCAGAGCAATTATATGTAATATTAATTGTTTTTTATAACTATCTTTTAGAAAAAATGTTAAAAATGGTTGGAAAATGAGGAATAATTTATTTTCTCCCATAGAAGTAATTAATTTATTTAGGAAATGTTAGAAATGGTTGTCATGAATTAAGCAAGTAGAATACAATTAGTTTGTTAGATTAAATATATATTAGTTTATTAGATTAATTATTTAAACTTACTTTGTTAGACAAAATTGCTAAATCATCATTACAAAATAGTTGCCATTAACTAATGAATTTTAGGAAATATTAGAAAATGTTTGTTATAAGGATAATTAAGTAGATTATAATAGTTAAATTAATTGTATATAATGTTTTTGTAAATACCCTATTAATTTATGTCTTTACAATAAATGTATTTTATTGTAATGTTTTGTCTTGATTCAAATTCCATCAATTACTTTTAAAAAAATATGTCAAAATGCTACTAATTATCTAAACATTTTTTTTTGATTTTTTAATTATTTTTTAATTATTTTTAAAATTCTTTTTGACCGAGACCGCCATCACTAAGATGAAATGACCGATATAACCGATTTCAATACCTAAAAGTGCTAGCCGATTCCGATTGCGAGATTTCAAGCTATATTTGGTACCGAAGACTTGTGCCAGTGGGCCAATACTTTGAGAGATCCCGATGTTTACACCAATCACCTTCTAGATTTCACTGTATTGCTTTCCTGTCTTTCTCCTCTGGATATGAATATTTTTGTCCTTCTAGGAATTGTGCATGAGTCCATCTCAATGAGAATTTTTGCGGGTCAGTGAGCATAATTAACTTGTTATCAAAGAATGTTAAAAGTAAGTTTGGCCTACTATACACATTTCTTTGAAAATATTGAATTGTGTTATTTAAAAGGGCGAAAAGCAACTGAGGGAAGCATGATCAGAAACACTGGGTAAATTTGTATCATGCAATATGTGATTTGGGCTTTACTAACTTTTGCTTTGTTTTTTACCACCTTGGTTATTCATCTTGATAACTATTTGATGTTTTTGGTCTGATTTTCATTTTGATTATCAAAGTTGATGTAATTAAATACTTGAAGATTTGATAAAATTACTTTTGTTTGGTCTGATTTTCATTTTGATTATCAAAGTTTGATGTAATTAAATACTTAAAGGTTTGATAAAATTACTATTGTTTGATTTGTAATGGAGATTTTAAATCTAGTTCCTTTGATGAAACAAGTGTATGAGATGAAGAGCAACTAGTTTTAGATGCTAGTGATCACCGATTAGGATCCCGATGCATGCTATGTCACTTTAAGTTGTGTTTTTGTTGTGGGTCAGTTGCAGGAGTTATGTAGACTGTAAAGGTTCTTTTATTTGTGTACCATTGGACTTCTTAAGTAGAAAAAGTTGGTCCGACTATGTGGGTTGGCCTGGGGGGTGTCTAGGGGCCTGAACTTCAATTCACAGGAACAAAACATTCTTATGAACAAGTATCAATTCGTAGGTATTTGAGGTTAGATCAACATTGTGAAGGTTTTGATTCTCAATGTAATGATATGCATATAATTGTTAGCATTAGAATCTGCAATCTTATTATCAACAGGATTCTACTTTCATAGAGAAATTCTAGGAGTGAAAGCTGACAATTAAAAAATTGAGTTACTGTTGTTGGTATAAATAAGTACTAACAGGGGCAATGGTGCATCAATATTAACTATTTCCTTTTAAGAAATCAATGATATTTTTAGTGGATACACAACTCCGTACTGTTCTGTACCACCTTTAGGTAATATCATATCCATCAATAAGGAGGGCAGTAAACAGTCTTTGCTTGGAGTTGTCCTTCAGATGACGTGTGCGCGCGCGCGCGCGTGTTTTTTTTTTTTTTTTTGGTGGGGGGGGGGGGAGGGGGGGGGGGGGGGTGACTCAGATAACTTGATTGTGCATTCGCCGTTTTTCTCCAATTCTCTTCATGTCTGTTCAGTTAGTTGGGCAAAGCTGAATGAAGCAGAAGGATTTCAATGATTTGCTAACCCTCGTAAAAAGATTGTCCATGATCGGCAAAATAAATGATTGGCATTTCAACTTAAAGGGAAAGATGGGAGTTTATAACGTGATGCTTCTGGCTTTTAGTACTTACCTTCTCATACACGTGTACTTTTTTGATGATGATGATAATCTGGTTCGACATTTGGTGGAACTTGATCTAACACCTAAATTAATTAGATTTTGAGTGTGATGCATACATGATGGGAGATGAGAGAGAAGCAATTGAATCTTAGGTAGTTGAGGTGATCAGTTTTTTCATAAAGGCTTGAAGTGTTGGAACACAAATGTAACTTCTTTCTTCAAAGACTAAAGAAAATTTTCATTGGATGTCTATTAGAAGACGCATGATAGAACCAAAAAATCAGTTGCTAACTACTATTGGAGTTTTTGTTATGGGGCTGTTTGGTTAGAGGTGGAAGTGAGGAAGTGGAAGGCCTCATTTCTCACTTCCGTTGTCCATCCAAACACCGGGAAAGGAAAATGGGAAAACCCATTTTCCTTTTCTATTTTCCCTTTTACGTAACCATTTTCCCACTTTTAAAGTGCTACAGTTAATTTTGTGGTCATGTATATCTCATTGGTAATAAGTTGTAACTCAAAATAGTTAATTTTGTGTTCATATAAATCTCAGTTGCAGTCTAATTACAGTCCAATTTTTTTCATAATTAATATTTATTTTAATATTAATTTGCGGTCAACTTTGTGATTAACTTTTTCACTTTCACTTCCACATTACCATCCAAACACCCGAAAAGACATTACATTTTCTAATTACGCTTCTCAACTATCATCCAAACACCAGAAAAGAAACAAAAATTCTAATTTTCCAAAAAGAAAAAAAATCCTACTTCCCACTTCCTCACTTCCATCCACTTCCGGGTATCCAAACAATCCCTATGTGAATACGTAGATTTTGGGCTGGTACAATAACCAGTGCATTATTTACAATTTTGTTTTGAAAATTTTTATATATCATGCATATAAATATGTAGAATTTTAAGCTTTGGCAACCTTTTGAGCAAGCATGTAAATGTAAAATTTAGTCCAAAAAGATTGGCAATGCCAATGTTTCTGGATCAACTTCAGAAATATGATTTCTGACTTTTCGTGTCTCTTCCTTTGTACCTCGTTGTAGCATGTACTGGGTATGTGTGTATGATATTAAAGTGCTGTTTATTTGCAGGAGGAGGAGGAAGAAAGAAAGTTAGCAATATCACTAAAGTCAGTAGTCCTTTTTCTAATTCTTTTAAATTTGTTTTGGCTTTGTTTCTGATTTGCTAGGAGCATAATTATTAATAATTGATGAAGCTCTTTTCTTCCCTTAAATAACTTTTTTGATAAGCATAAAGTTGCTTGGATGATGGGTAGAGTGACTTAGGAGATTGAATTAGATATAGTACTTGAATAATTGAAATCTTAATCAGCTGGGTTGACCTCACACAGTAACAAACTAACATTATTCCTGCTTCAAGTTAGATTTGATTCCCCTCATGCATAGTGCGATGGGATTAACAATAAAAAATTACAGGGGCACACTCTCCGAGGCTCATCACACAGGAACAAACTAACAATATTAGCACCCCAAGTTAGATTTGATTCTCCCCAAACTTAGTGCAAGGGTATTTCCAATAAACAAATACAGGCGCATACTATCTGAGGCTCATTATGCAACAGTTGATATTTGTGATGCATGGGAGTGTGTGGCGGTTCATTGGAGCTCGTTGTGATTTGTGTCTTGCAGGAGTTATATAGTAGAATTCAAATAATTCATTCATCCCTATTGGGATGTTTTCCCTTGATAGCCCCCGCTGGAACTGGGGAGCTGAGATGGTCTCCATCTTCTCTGTGCCCGTGTTCAACCACGCACCGCAACCCCCATCCCCAAAAGAAAAAGAAGGAAAGAAGAAGAAGAAGAAGAAAAACGCAAACCAAACACAACTTTTCAAATAATTCATTCATCCCCATTGTGTGCATTGATTATTTGAAAGAGATTCTGGCAGTGGTTGCTGTTCTTTGAAGCTCACATATTTCATCATTCTAAAAACAAACCTACTGCAGCAAATATCAGGAATTTTTGGATGTTTTGTTTTCATTTCAATATCTTGTAGTGTTCTGTTAATGATCAGGCTATATGACACCTAGAAGCTCTGTTATATGAGTTCATCTCTGGAACGTGGCCATGTTTTTTTTTTATACATCTTTGAGTCTATAATATTATATGAGGGATAGCAATAATAATGACAATTGTTCCTTTTTATTTTTGTTGGCAAAAAGTATGTCTGCTGGTAATCCCGCCATAGTCGTTGGACTGGTGGAAGAAGAAGACCCATCCTTAACAATGAAACATGGTTAGTATCTTGTAGAATCATTTGATTTGTTCTTTTTTAAGTTGCATATTCAAATTTAATATTCTTATGACTTTCTGTTATGTATTTCTGACACCTAATGTATCTTGTTCTATCAAATCACAGATGCGACAAAGGATTATTTTGAACTGCTAGCTATTAGGTCTTCCAAGGGAAACTCTAATGGTGAGTTTACTTCTAGTAGCTAATTCCTGAGGGAATGTTTAGCAACACCTTGAAATGATCTAAACAGACCATTTATAGTGAGAATTAACTAAAGAGTCTGATTGGAGAAGATCCTTTGTTACATTTTCCTTTCCTCCATGTCCTGGAACGACCTAGTTAATTATGGGATGAGATCTGTGGAAGTTTCTATGGATGGGGATGAGGCCATGTAACTGATTTGGCAGATAGTATGCAGCACAATCTCTTATGGTTTTGATAAATTTTATAGTTAACCGACTTTGGTCATGTATTGATTCAGTTGGTACAGGTTTACCACACTGTTACTGATACTTAAGAAATTGCCCCTTCTGCTGGTGCTTCATGGTGCCTTCTATAATTTACATGTTTTATCAGTCTGTATCTATATGATCATAAAGAAATTGAATATGCTGATTGTTAATCAAGGATGCCAAAAATGGGCACATTAACTGATGGTGCAAACTATCAAACCGCAAACATACGTCGCGCATGCTTTTCCTCCTTCTCCTATCCTCTTTTGTAATTATAGCTAACCACATGTTTTTTTTGCAGGAATATTACTGAAAAATAGATTAGTAAATGGGAAAGACCGATTATGAATACTGCATGCTTATGTTTGTTATGTTTAAAGGTATTTTCACTATTCTCAGTAATTTCCTTATTGATTTTAGACTCATGCAAAGACATAGTTATTGTTACTTTCTTTTTCTTTATGGTAAGAAGTGCTTTTTGGATGCTGGTTTAGATATCCTTGCTTGTGTACTTCATATTCATTCTTGTTCTGGTTTTCAGGGATGGTTTTCAGGGAGTTCACCAAATCTTCCTTGTTGGTTTTGTCAATACAAGGGAATTGCATACTACGGACATTGGAGACTGTAACCCCTGTTGAATCATACATTTATTCCTCTTCAAACAGGAATAAGTACTTGTGGATCATATTATCTTTTAGTTTGAACACGGAAATACCTCAACCCTCACTTTAACTTCGAAGTTACGGTGCGGTGGACTTCAATAATCTTCTTCTACCTCTGTACTCTCTTCATCCTCTTGTATTTCCGTGTTGTGGTGATAACAGATGAATCTTCCCTGCTCTGAGTGGGTGGTTTTTCACGGGTTTTACGATCAGGAACTCGTGAACCTGAAACCCCCTCTCGGACCAAGGGAAAAGCTTCCTCTAGTCCTGACAACAGCAAAAGAATTTAGCTTTGGCTAAGAAAAAGATCCAAGACGGAAGATCACCAAGACGATGATGCCAAAAAGACCGTCCCACTTTATGTAGAATTTTGATATATGGTGACCATAATTCACATGTTTGATTTGTTAATCCATGAGAAAATTACATAGAAATTTCCAACATGTTAAAAGTACTTTGATGTACAGATACATTCGAGTCTTGCTTAAAATCACAGGAGGAAATCTTAGTCCTCTGTTGTATTTATCATTTACTGTTATCTATTTATATGTTTGAAGTATTACAAGGCTGGTAGAATTATTTCACTGCATTTTTCCCCCCTTCTCTCTTCTGTCGTCGGAGATGTGACTGTCATTTTCTTGAAGAAAATGGATTAACATGAACCAAAACAGAGTACTATACTAGGATATATACATATTTGTGAATTGATTTATTTAAACATATAGAAACAACAATTCATTCGCATTCAAAATTACAAACGAGCTGATATGTTGAACAATTTCAAACAGTAGTTGATTCACACTCATGCAAAAACATGATTCCAGCTAGCTAATCTAACAAGCAGCCAGACCATACAAGAGGCCTTCATGGTCTTTTCCGATCCTGTGGGAAATATTGTCTACTCATTTATCTTTGGAAATGTGAGTTTGGTGACACAGAGTTGCAACCATAATACAGTTTCAAACTCTGCAGAAATTCTTCCAAACAATTTGTAATCTCATTGATTAATTTTAAGAAACAGAAAGCTGATCGATTAAAATTCTTATTTGATTAGGATCAATTTGTTTAATATATTAGAAGAATATATTCATCCTGAGCTGATCGAGTTTCCAGTGGAGGCCAAGAAGTTACATGGGAGAGTTAGGGACAAGTTAGGTTTCGCAGGCTCAGCTCGGGGTGTGGAGAACGAGTGGGTGATGGAGCACGATAGTACTATATGCGGTCTGAGTGGATATCTTCTCTGGTTTTCATCCATCTCAAGATGCAGTTTCACTCACTTCATGAGTATGATTTTTGCGGATGATCTCGAGAAATTGGCAACACATGAAAGCTGTCAGTGTTTCCCTTTTGACCTTGCTCCGTTTGATTTGTCAGAGAATCGACAATGATTGCTGAGGCGAGACAGCACTGGCATGCATCGCTTCTCTTTTGAGTTTATAGTCTTTCGCATTTTTGATTCATGTAGTCATAATGGCAATAGTTGCAACAACTTAGCTTATTATTGCTGTATTGGTCGAGCAAGAGTTGGTTGTTTTTGAGACAAGGAGTTATTTTGATGGGAACATCATCCATCTTTGATTTTTGTTTTAAGATGTGTTTGATATTGTTTAATTTGATTTTTACTGGATAACTGTTTATTTCACGTGTCTAGTTGTGTTTGGTTTTCTTTTAGGTCCATTTGGACTTCGTTTTGTAAAGAGAGGGTAAAAACAAGAGATAGAGTTTTTTAACTCTATGACAGGACTTCGGTCGACCGACATGCACAAGGTTTGGATCGGTCGACTGCTCGGTCGAATGAAGTTGATAGATAGGAGAGAAACCCAGTTGGTCGGTCGACATCAGGACCGACATTTCCAGTAAGTCTTGCAGGACTTTGCGTGGTCGACCTGGCGGTCGACCACACTCTTGGGTCAGTCGACCGGCCCGTTGACAGACAGTCAGGTTAGAGCTGTTTCTGCACCTGACCTTGAGCTGATTTGAGAGTTTCTTTTTCTTTCTATAAATAGAGGATGTGAACCCATTTTTAGATAGGGATGATTTCTAGTGAGAGTTTTTGAGAGAACCACTTGTAATCCTCTTCTATCTTGCGTAAATCATCAATAGATCTCTCTCTTCTTCTCGGGGATATAGGCATCTTGCCGAATCTTATAAAGCTTGGTCTCTCTCTCTCTTTGCGTGTGTGTGTATGATCTAAGTTTGTATTCTTGGCATGCGTCAGCCCCAACACAAATCGCATGACATACGGTATGCATCTGCTGACATATCACATTCTGTAACATTGATGAAGACAAATCTGTCATATCAAGAAGCCACGTATTCACATAATGCTAACAGATTTCAAGTTTTTACTAACATATAGAATCAGTCATAATCTACATTATTTTGGTGATAATTTTTCACATACAAGGAAATAAAATATGGTCATGAGGCTATTCTTATTTGTGATGTGGTAATTTGGAGGAATAACCTCATCTTGCAAGGATACATCACTGATCTCTGCGGGCATGCAGAGGTTGAAAATAGTTCTTTATTTTTATCAAAATAATTTTTAGGGTTAATCCTACTAATAAAGCTAAGTGAATATGCTAATTGTGCTGAAACATCTATAGGCAAAAAACTTTGGCATGAGATTTATCACACCTCTAACAATAACAATTAGACGAAAAAAAAGTTTGTGATTAGTTGGTGGAACTTCCTGCAGTTATCATATCTAAGCCATTGTTATTTATGAGATATTTGAATAACATGAAGTAATTTTTCTTAAAAGCTTCCTTCTTGTTTTGACAAAGTTCAGGTATTTTCTCAAACCAATGTTGTTTACAAATGAAAAAGGGGTGAATACTCTCACTCTCCCCTCTATATAGGAAAGAATATGCCTTTATATTATATGGTAATTGCATGCAGTGAACTTATAATCTTTTCATTTATGTTGTCAGATTCTTTCTTTGACTGCAGTTGAAAAAAAAAAAAAAAGCAAGAAGAATGATTCTTCCATGCATGCATTACTAGGTGTCACAATGTCGATTATCTGGTGTATAAGCGTGCTCCTTCCCCTCTTCGAGCCAAGGTGCATGGTGTATTCTCATTCTGTACAAGTGTGTTCTCTGCACATCTTGATCTTAAATTTCGCAGATTATCTCGTGTTCGTGATGAGTTTTATTTGTATTTGTGATAGATGTGATATTAGATCTGGAAAAAATTGGAGACCTTTTGATGCCGGTGAATAAGAATCTGCTGCTGATGATGATGTTGATATGAGGACTGCTACTCATGATGCGCAGTCCTATGTGAGGACTGTGACTATGATCGCACTCCTTTATTAGAAAAATGCGACTGTAATCACAATCTTTTTATTAATTGAAAATTAGGGCATTTTGTATCATTTTTACAGTTCCAATATATGCTGAAAAATTGTGTTTTTTGAGGACTCATGGTCACAGTCCTAATAAAGACTAAAAAATAAGACATTTTGTGAGGGTTACGATCATGATTACATCCTATAAAGACTCATAAACATGTCCTAATAATGAGCACTACAATAATGATCACAATCCTATAAAGACTAAAAAATAAGACTTTTTGTGAGGACTGCGATCATGATCTAAATAAATCACAGTCCTCTTTAGATCATGGTCGCAGTCGTGCAAAGACTCAGAAACATGGCATCTTATGTGAGGACTGTAATCATGGTCTCAGTCCTCAAAAATAGTTTTTTTTTTTAATGAGGACTGCGATCATGATCACAGTCCTCATATACCAGCAGTCCGCATTTTTAAAGCGGTCCGTTTTTTCGAAATGATTACTGTGGAGCATTTGTGTTTTTCGCCGCTGAGAAGTGCTTCTGCCCTTGACACGTGGGCGCCTGTGGTTGATTTAAAAAAAGAGGTGGCTGAAACTAATAAAATTATGAAGCTGAGTTTTTTCCTAATTATGAAGCTGAGTTTTTTCCTAATTACGATTTGAAATAGGAGCTACAGTGAAATCCCTTTTTAAATATTATATTATTATACCTATAAAAAAAATATGACACCTTATGAACATTATTTTTCTTATAAATATTATGGAACTTACAATACATAACTATAATAACATGTGTTAATAAGAAACATAATAAAAGAGAAGTTGTAGATTATAATTAATAAATAGTACTTCTATTTATTTCTTCTCTAACATAACTAAAATTCTACTTAAAAATTAGAACTACAATTTATAATAATAATAACTGCTCTAGTAGTAACCACCACTAGCACTATAGTAGTAGTAGTAATAATATTATTATTATTACTGTTAGGAGTCCAATTTCCAATTAACTTCTAATTAGATTAGAAATTTATTGATTATAGAAAGAATTTTGGACTTCTAATATACTTACACTCTTAAAAGCAAATAATATAGAACACTTGCACAATTTTGTCTCCCATGTCCTATAACCAAATTGACACCTCCTCCCACCTAATTCTTTTATTAAAACTCTCAAATTATAGAAACTCCTTCTATTTAATTCTTTTTTCTGTCAAACTAATATAATTGAAACTCTCAAACTATATAATATATAATTAAAATTCTAAAATTAGAGAAACTCTCGCTTTCTCTCTCTTTTTCTTTTTCTCTTTCCTTTGTCTCTATTTTCTAATATCCTAATATAATTAGAACTAAATTATGAAAACTCTCACTAATTCTTCTTTTTTTGAGGAATTAAAACTCTCAAATAACGAAAACTCTTCCTCTCTAGTTCTTTTTTGTCTTATTATAATTAGATTTTTTTTCCCTTCTTTTTAATTGATTTTGTGCTTTTCTTTTTGTCAATTTTTTGTGTACTTTCTTTGTGAAGATTATTCTCCCTTCTTCGCTTTTGCTAATTCTTTTTCTCAATATTTTTTTTCCCTTTTTCTTAAAATCTTTGTTCATTGTTTTATAAAGCTTATTCCTTTTTATTCCATGATTATTTTTATTCTTTCTTTATTTTTTCTATTTTTAATTCATTTTTTCTATAGTGAAGAAGAAGAGAAAGTCAATATATCCGGCTCCATCAAATATTACTCTACTTTAGGCTATCTTACTCTTAGTGTCCCTGGGTGTTACTTTCATTTTTCGTAGAGCGAGTAGGCAAGTCGAGGTCCTCAGACTTTGTCGACGGCATTGAAATGAATCCTCTTTCATACGATGATCTCTCCTCAATAAGCAGTCTTTGTTTTAGGAGCAAACCAGATCATTCTAGATTTTTTACACTTGCTCAAATCAAAAGATTGTCTTTTGTCAATTTTATTGTTAAATGCAATTTAGAAGTCTGTCAAAGGTTACATGGGTCATATTTGATTCATATTGAAAAAATTATGAAAGTGAGTACAATATATCAAGTTGATTTTATTTTCTTAGGTATATGTGATGGTTTCTTACTTATAATTTTCACATATAATATATTATTACTATATGAAAATTTATTTGTCAGTTAATACCTTACCCTAATTTTCTTCAACATACAGAAAGGACGCATAAAACTACTAAGGTCTATAATTACTCATGAAATTTTTTAAAATTTTCCTCAATTATTCTTTTAACATTAGATATTTCCTTCTTTTTTTAATTCTTCATTTATTAGATTTCTTCTATTAGTTTTTTTTAATCCAAATCTATTTTTTTCTTTTTTTCCCCAGTGTAGTTTTCATATTTATTCTACTTTACTTACTTTATATTTATTTGCCGTCTTTTCTAGATTTTTCATCTTCTTTTTTTTTTTTACTTTTGAGAATTTTCCCCCCAACATTATTTACTATTTATTTATCTATTTCCCTTGTTCTATGATTTAATTTACTATTTTTTTCGATTCATTTTGGTTTCATCTTTTTTTATCTGTCATTATGATTATTACTTTTTCTTTTTCTCAAAAATGGGTTTGTTAATTTATTATTTATTTTTATCTTCTCTTTTTTTTTTTTTTTCTTTTGTACATTTTTTCTATCTTTTAATAGTTATTTATTTTACCTTATTTTTCAGATTTTGAAGATTTTTTATTTCCTTTTTATTATTCTTTTGTTTCTTTCTTGATTTTTCTTACATTATTTTTTCATGGTTCTTTTTTAGTAATATAAAAGTGAAAAATAAACTTAGAAAGATAGATAACTACTAAAGCAATAATTATATACTAGATTTGAAGCTTTTTAATGACTCCTGGTTAGATTAGAATTTCTACCAATCCTGGAGCTGAAAGAGCATAGTATTTCTACTCATATTAGTTCGATAAAAATTAAAATAAAAAAGGTAACAGACTATAAAAATAAAAAAGGGGCTTTCCGCCACACCCCATATCAAACAGTAATTAGGAAAAAAAAACTCAACTGCATAATTTTGCTCGCTTCAGCGACCTCCTTTTTAAAGTAAAGATATATGCCCACGTGTCAAGTGCCGAAGCGCTCATCAACGGCGAAAGATAAAAATGCCCCTAAGTAATTGCTTCCAAAAAAAAAAAAATAGAGCACTTCAAAAATACCCTATTTCTGAGAACTATGACTATGATCGTGGTCCTCACAAAATGATCACAATATAGAGGAGTATGACTATGATTGCAGTTCTCACAAAATGATCGCAGTCATATTTGAGGATTGCGATTATGATCGTAGTCCTCATAAAATACACTATTTATGAGTCTTTATATGATTGCAATCATGATTGTAGTTCTCTTTATTAGGACTGTGATCATGATCGCAGTATTCACAAAAATATCCTATATTTGAGTTTTTATGAGGAATGCCGACCATGATAGCAGTCCTAAAAGAGGGCGCAATCCTCATAAAATGCGTTATTTTAGAGATTTTGTAAGAACTGTGATCATGATTAATGTCCTCACAAAAGGCTATATTTTTTATTTCTCAGTCTGTTCTCAAAGAGCTCATCGCAAACACGAACAAAACGTGATCTGTGAAAAGATCGACTCACGAATTACTCTGTGTTAGGGTCAAGGTTGAGGGTGAGCAACATAAGGTGTAATGAGGAAGGATAAAATAGGAAATGAAAATATATAAATAAGTGATGATTGGGATGAATCAGTTTGCGTTGACGTGAATGAAGCTGTAGTGAATCAAATTATGACGCTAAGTTTTTTTTCTAATTATGAAGCAAAGTAAGTGGCTGTAGCGAAATATTCCAATAAAAAATAGGAAGAAATATTTGGATTCTTACAAGAAAAATAGATTTATATCAATTAGCACTAACACAAATCATTTAACTTTACATAATTAATTTAAATTTATATTACCCACTTAATTTATTTTGTAAATAAAAATATATACATATTCAAGAAAAGGAGCTTTAAGAATATGTTTCATGTACATATTTATTTATAATACTGGCTAGATAAGAAAATAAATATATTCCATCATTCATTTTTCATAAAATTATTTTCTCAAACATGCATAGCATGTACCTGATATATTAATACTAGTAATTAGTAAAATTCTTAATCAGAGTACAAAGAGCAATCCTAATGTCACCATGTTTCCTTTCTCTAGAGCCCTAATTTAATTAGGATTCTTAGTTTATTTCACCCAAGGGCGGAACACCTGCAAAAGTACTCCATTAAAACAAGGTATAATAATATTCAGAAAAGATTGCTTACTAATATTTAAGGTAGTACTAAGAGGTGATACTGCCTCAACCGCCTCACCAACAGTGGCAACGGTAACTCGAGCAGGCTTCATAGAAGAAACCTTGACAGTAGCAGGAGAAACCCCAGAAGCGACCTCAGTAAGGATTTCACCTGTCCTGACGGCTTCCGTAACTGAAATGTCTGGCTCGCCTTCGCTCAACGAGGGCTCTGTGACCCATCCTCTGAAGCTAGAAGCTATTAGGCTCTCTTCGAACATTTTGTTTCTAATCTACAATTACTCTTAAAAACGAAAAGTATAAACCACGTGCATGTTTTCTGGGCCCTCTCTTTTGTCCCCTCTCTACTTTTCACCATTTCATATTTTAATAATTAGTTTTAGTTTAATTTTTATTATCCTAATATAATTAGAACTCTCGAATTATAGGAACTCTCTTACTTTAATTCTTTATTATATGATCCTAATATAATTAGAATTCCCAAACTACGCAATATATAATTAGAATTTTGACTCTCTCTCATTAATATTTTAATAATTACTTTTATTTTAATTTTTATTGTTCTAATGTAATTAGAACTCAAATTATGAAAACCCCGTCTCTTTAATTCTTTCTTTCAAATTATATATTATATAATTAAAATTCTCAAATTATGGAATCTTAATAATTAGCTTTATTTTAAATTTTATTATCCTAATACAATTAGAACTCTCAAATTATGAAAACTCATTTTCTTTAATTATTTCTTTCTATCATCCCAATTGGGACTCTTAAACTATGTGATATACAGTGAATTTTCAAATTATGATATCTTTCTCATTTGATATTTTAATAATTAGTTTTATTTTAAATTTTTATTATCCAAATATAATTAAAACTCTCAAATTATGAAAATTCCCTTTCTTTAATTCTTTATTTCTACCACCCTCAATATAAATGGAACCTAATTCCTTCTTGTCCTAAAATAATCAGATTACTCTTTTTTAATTAACATTGTGCTTCTATTTTTTTTCAGTTATTTTGTGAAGATTTTTCCCTTCTACGTTTTTTGCTCATTGTTTCTATATTTTTCTATTTTAGTTTTTCTTAAAATTCTTGTTTCTTATTTTACAAATTTTATTCTTTTTAATTTTCATGATATTTTTTCTTTTATATTTTGTATTCTACTTTCTAATTTCTTTTTTTCTAATGTGAAGAAGAAAGGAGAAAGTTGATATAAATCTGACGTCGACCGAAAATTATTATGCTTTTGCTATCTATTTCTCAGAATCTCTTGTTGTTACTTTACATTGCTTTATTTTTTTTCTTTTTCCTTTTTGAGTTTATAATTTTATTGTTTTAATGCTAGTTTGCGGATCTGTCGAAGATTAGATAGGTCATGCGTGATTCATACCTAAATACATTGAAGAAAGTTTATTGAGGCGAGAAAAATATCTCAAATTGGTTCTGTTTTGTGAACAAAATTTGTCTAATTTATATATAAAATTTCTCAGCGGTTAATTTGTACTAGGGTGAGCATCGGTCTGTTCGATTCGATTTTTGCTAATTTTTGCAAAACCAAATCGAATCGATTAGACTTAGCAACCGAACTGACTCAGTTCGGTTCGGTTTTTCGGTTTTTTCTGTTAGGTCAATATTTTTCCATTATTTCTTACATTTTTTAATCACCATTATACTATCATCCTTTAATATTCTAATCTCAAATATTCAATACCCAAATTAGAAATAAGAAAAAGACTTAATGTGAATTAAAAATTTCATATTCTAAAACTTTTACGCTATATTTGGGTTCTTATATCAAAACTCACATAATTATTACTAACTTTTAGTGGCAAGAATGAAAAAAAAAAAAAAGAACTATATTAATATAAATATTATTCTTAATTGTGGTAGTATACTTAACATAACTTTCACATGTTCAACATAAAAAAGATGGTATTGCTAGAAATAATGAGATGAATTTTCTCCAGTTTTTGTTATGAATTATATGATTCACTAAATTGAATTTTGGGGGGTTGATATATAAGGTGAGAGATTCGGTTCGGCTCGGTTGAGTTCGGTTTTTGAAACACAAAACCGAAGCCGAGCCGAACTAGAGCGGATCGGTTCGTTTCGGATTCGGGTTTCAGTTTTTGGTCGGTTTTTTCGGTTATAACGGAACTCTGCTCACCCCTAATTTGTACATATTCTTTATTGTTTATAGAGTTGAGATATATGAAAATTTATAGTGTTAGTTTATATCTTGCCTCAATTTTTGAAAAAGAAAAGATTTGCCTCAATTTTGGAAAAAGAAAAGATAGAGTGGGCGCACAAAATTATCTAAGGTGTCTCCAACTTCTCATTTAATTTTTTTTAATTTTTCTCATTCACTCTTTTCTTTTCTCATTAGAAATTTTTCTCTATTTTTCAATTCTTTTATTCACCAAATTCCTTCTATTAGTTTTTTTTTTTCAATTCAAGTCTATTTTTTATCTTTTTCCCAAGTATTTATACATCTTTATTTTATTTTACTTACATTTATATTTATTTTTAACTTTTTCTAGATTTCTCATGTTCTTTGTCTTCTCTTTAGCTCTGAGATTGTTTTCCCAACATTGTTTACTTTTTACTTTATGTATTTTCTTGTTTCACAATTTTATTATATTTTTTTGTTCGTTTTGATTTCATTCTTTTTTGTTCTTCATTATGATTGTTCTCTTTTTTGAGTATGTTCTATCTTAATTTATTATTTATTTCTATTTTTTCTTCTATTTTTCGTAAATATAAAATTTTGTTACTTTTTTATAATTATTTCTTATTTCTTTTTATCTTATTATTATATTATTAGTTTTTCTCATTCTTTCTTTTTCTATTTTTCTAATTTTGAAATTATCATTTCATTTATAATATTCTTTTGTTTCTTTCTAGATATTCTTATTTTATTTTTCAATAGTTTTATTTTTCTTTCCTTTTTAAATTTCTCTTTATTTATTTTTCGATACTATTCCACTTTTTAATTCTTTCTAGTCTTTTTGTTATATTAGTTTCTTCGACTTTATCGTTATTCATTTGTTTCATTTGAGAATTTCATTTTCTTCATACTTTTTTTAATTATTTATTGATTATTTATTTTCCATTACTTTAGAATTTTCTATTTTTGGTTCTTTTCCTTTTTTCTAATTTGTTTATTGAAATTTTTTTTTTTCAAAATACTTGTTTAGTTAACATTTTTATAAAAGGAGAATTTCGCTATAACCCTTTACGTCAAATTGTAATTAGGAAAAAAACTCAGCTTTATAATTTTATTCATTTCAACCACATCCTTTTTTAAACCAACCAAGTGTGCCCACGTGTCAAATGCAGAAGCACTCTTTAGTGGCGAAAGACACAAATGCCCAAGCAATAATCTCTTTGAAAAAAAACGGATTTAAAAATGTGGACTGTTGGTACCCTATTTCTGAGGATTGCGATTATGATTGCAGTCTCCATAAAAATACTATGTTTCTGAGTCTTTATAGGATTGTGACCATAATCTTATTCCTCACAAAAATATCTTGATTTTTAGTCTTTTATATGACTGCGACCATGATCACAGTCCTCATTATTAGAACATGTTTCTGAGTCTTTATAGGACTGCAATCATGATCGCAATTTTCACAAAAATGCTTTTTATTCTTTTAGTATTGCAAACGTAATCACAGTCCTTACAAAAATATAATTTTTCAGCCTATATTAGAACTGTGACAATGATCGCGGTTCTTACAAAATGTCCTAATTTCAATTAATAAAAGGACTGTCATCATAGTCTCAGTCTTCTAATAAAAGACTACGATCATAGTCGCAATCATCACATAGTATTGCGATCATGTGTCACAGCCCCCATATCATCATCACCATCACCAGCAGGCTCTCGTTTACTGGCATCGATGATACCCGACTTTTTTCAGATCTAAATACCATATTGATCACAAACTCAAACAAACATCACGAGCACGAGCAAACGAGATTATAAAAGGTCGATCCTAAAAAAATTGATCCAGGGGCTTCGCCACCTGAGACCCTCGGGAGGGGGCTCCCCGTCCAACCCATACGACGACCTGATCGCGCAAGTTGATCCGTGAATTACTCTGTGTCGGAGTCAGGGTTGAGGGGAGAGCAATGATCGGACGATGAAGGATAAAAGGAAATATATATATATATATATATATATATATATATATATATATATATATATATATATAATAATATATATATATAAAGAAGTGGTGGTTGGGAGTAATTAATTTATGCTGACGTCGATAAGGCTGTAGCGAATAAAATTATGAAGTTGTGTTTTTTTTTCCTCCAAATTTTAAAGCAAAGTAGGTGACTGTACCAAAATTTTCCTCTATAAAATCAGCTACATATTTATATTTACGTTGTTGTACAAAAATTTTTACAATAAAATTATAAAAAATATATATTAAAAAATAGAAATAATTCAAACTTAAAAAAACTTCACGTGCCCTCGGCACGTGTACTTATCTAGTAATTAAATTTTAACGGTTTCCTTTTCCTATATAAAAGCACAAGCATGGCACTGCCCCAAATTCTAAACCCTCAAGCTTACATTAAAAACTAAAAACTCTTCTCGACCTTCCTCTACTTAGCAATTCCACCACCATGAGATCTTCTCAAGCCCCATCCTCAGTCTCAACCCATGAAAAGCTCGTCATAGATATCCTCCTTGGATCACCTCTCAAATCCCTCCGCAAAGACCTATGGTACTCAGTATGTCATATTTGTCAATCCTCTTCCGTTGTCCATCTAAACACCAGAAAAGGAAAATGAGAAAACCCCTTTTTTTTCTCTTTTCTCTTTTCCCTTTTACACAATCATTTCCTCACTTCCATGATGCACTGCAGTTAATTTTGTAGTGTAAATCTCATTTGTAATAATTTGTGTCTCAAAACAGTTAATTTTGTGGTCATGTAAATCTCACTTACATTCTAATGATAGTACCATTTTTTTAATAATTAGTTTTTATTTTAATATTTTTTTACAATCAACTTTGTGGTCAGCTTTTTTACTTTTAATTTCACATTACTAATCAAACATCAAAAAAATATTATACTTTTTCACTTCTACTTTCTAACTACCAACCAAAGACCGAAAAAGATACACACAAACACTCATTTTCCAAAAAGAAAAAAAAGCTTACTTCTCACTTCCTCACTTCACCCAATTTCTTGAATCCAAACAGCAAGTAAAACACCGAAACCCATATTTAAAACAACATATTTTACTTATAAGGAAAATAACTTAAAACCTTAATGATTACTTGGACACTTCAATCCATGAGACACCTCTATGCCACATATTCTTATCTCAGATGTGTATTGGATACTAGCAATGTCTTTTCTTTTATGTCTACATAAGTTGGACAAGCCTCCAATATATTTATTTTTTAAGCCATAACATGACAAGTTTTTAGAATATGTTTTAAGCCATCACATATGAACATATGCAATCAGCAGCATAATCAATAACATATGCAATATATATGAACATACCACATGAAGTTTTTTATTTGATTAGTAATATAAATCAAAGAGTAGTGAAAAAGCACTGACCAATCCACAAGGAAGCATTCATCAATAAACTTTTAACACTAAAATTTAATATAAAGCTACGCATAGCAACATAAAATTAATAATCCATGTCTCCAGAAAGACTTATTTTCTGCAACACATCATTGTTTCCCCTTCACCTTAGCAAAACAGTCATAAAACTTTACTATGAACATCTGGGCACAAATTGCACATATGCAGCATTTAATAACTGCTTGCATATTTCCATTCTCAGCTAATATTTTCTGCTGTTAATTCCAATGCTATCATAATCTAGTCAAGTCAGTTTCCAAGCTCAAATCAAACAGCAGGTCAGCCCATCAAGTCATAGCTATCTCCAGAATGAAAAGGACTGTAACTCCCAGGTAGCTCCATCTTCCCCATCAAGTGATCGATTCCTGCATCCGCCCTCAACCCGTGTAAATACGATATTAACACAAATATTGAGTTAAAAACCAAAGTTAGGTAAATCAGATAACTACATACTCGCGTTGGATAGAATGTTTTCATAGAAAGACAAATGGCCCAGACTTCCAGAAGATTTCGAATTCGATGGAGACATGCTTTGTGTTCTATTTGGCTCCTGGCCTGCGTAATGCTGCATGTCAGAGGTTAGCTGTCCACTGTTGTGGTACAAAGGATCATCTACCCTTGGAGGAGTATTGCCGTTGGAAGATATCTTCTGTGACTTGGCTTTGTTCTCGCTTGGAGATTCAATCTCTGCCTCGGTTTCAGATTCGGCATTGTTTGGTAATGATGAGCTCGTCTGCTTTCTCTTTGATCGCGCCCTCCTATTCTGGAACCAATTATAGACATTGGTTTCAGAAATTTGCCCGTGCTGAGTCAGTTCATGAGTTATCTCCTTTATCTTTTGCTTGCTTGGTGTCCCGTGGCCTTGATCAAATATAGTCTCAAGAATCTGCAGCTGAACAGGTGTTGGCGTCCATCGCTGCCTTGCAGCGATCTTATGGCCTCCAGACGTCATCAGGGGATCACAATAAAGGTTTCCAAGCCTCAATCCTAAACAATCAAGTGAATCATTATAAACAAAAGGCACTTATAAATTAAGAGATGGCAGAATTATAAAAAAGAAGGCACATAAGCAGACAATACAAGCTTATTGCTTAGTTTACTAACAAGCGATGAATCATATCTAACACTTAAACAACCCTAGCAATAGTTATCACTTATTTGCTACTTTATGAAGTTGATAAAGGAAATGAAAAGATACAGGCACACAAATACTTCAAACATATTACTATAGAAGTGTGTGGTGGAGATTTTTCGCCACAAGTGATTGGACGGTTGATCCTCACCACAAGCGAGAAATGAAATGGGGTAATGCACGTAAATAAAATGTAGCACAGAAAGAGAAACAAAGAAGATTTATGTGGAAACCCTTAATCGGAAAAAACCACGGAAAGGAGGAGCTTCACTATAAT
The DNA here is from genome assembly GCA_038442645.1 of Agave tequilana. NCBI lineage: Eukaryota > Viridiplantae > Streptophyta > Magnoliopsida > Asparagales > Asparagaceae > Agave > Agave tequilana. Next base: position 58,322 of record JAVJIF010012539.1, on the reverse strand, counting down.
TTTCAGGTTACAGGAATCACAATAATCTAAAGGGTGTATCAGAATGGAATCCGAATAGAATTAGAATTTGAATCCAGAGTCCCAAAGTCTTCTTCATTGGAGGTATACTTACGCTTGACTGAGTTTTTGGCCTGGAGGCAGATAGGTACGGGCGAGATATTCATAATTGCAAGATTTACACATGTTGACTTGTTGTAACGGTCGTGATCGCCGATGCAGTTTTGTTGGGATTACATGCAGGGAAACCAGTCATTGTCCATAACTGCCCGCCTTGAGTGGTGTTGCACGTCATGAATATTGAGAAAAATACGGTGGCGTAACTGTCGGCAGAGATTAAGGGTGATATGTTGCTGGAGCTGCTTGGGGCTGAAGTCTTCGGAGCTGAGGGAGCCTTGGAGCGGAGATCTTGAGGTCGGATATAGCATCAACTTCGGAGGGGGTTTCTGATGCTTCTCAGAGAGTTAGAAGGGGACACGTGTTGACGTCATGGACGAGGTCAGATTTTAACTATATTTGCCTCCCGCTCTTTCGCTTGTCGGAGCCTGTGGACGGGAAGCTAGAAGGGAAGAGTTGGTAGGAGACTTTTCAATGCTATAAGTTCGTCTTGGTGCTCGTGGGCAGACGAGAATATGGATCATAAATGTGAATATTATGAATTTAATTGCAGGTTGTACAATTAGCTGCCAGCTGTAACATTGGTCAGCTATTATCTCTCAGGTCTCGTATCCTACGTCTCTTCGAATCCAGGAGCCATAATGACTGAGAGGTAGGTTTCGTGTTTTGGCAGCGATAATTGATCTTTTACTGCTTCGGTTGACTGAAAATCTCAAGACGTGGACCGATATTTTGAGGATTGAAAATTTGAATTGGAGGATGTTTGGCTTTTTCTCCTTCTATAAATAGAGTGGAGCCCTTGGATGGAAATTCAACTATTATCTTCTCTAAGGAATCCTTGCTTCAAAATTCCTCTACCCTGCTTTGCTTGGTCGTCATGTTTTCTTCTTTTTTTTCTTCATCAGGTGAAAGAAAAATAGAGGATGAAGGTGGAGGAAATGGTGGTCAGGCTATTACAACACATTAGCTTGGTTGGTGCACCACAGTAGTCATCGTGATGAACCTGTTATGACACATCAGTCATCGTGACTGGGTACCGCCGTCAAGAGGGATAGGTAAGGCTCCTGCTTTAACTTGATTTGGTCGTCTGGTCTCCGGCTTGTTCGGTCCGGTTCGATCTTGAGGCTTGGAGCCCTCCTTTCCTAATGGCGTGCATGAGAAAGGAGAAGCACTCTCGGGCGGTTACGGAGGCGGATGCGATTTCATTGCCTTTTTGCTTATTTTGGAGGAGTCGGTGTGGAGTCTGGGGCATTGATGTAGTTTGGGAGGGCTTCTTGAGAATCTCGTCATTCTCCCTGAGATGCGCAGAGAATGGCGGTGTCGGTTTGGCTTCCTTGGAAGCATGTTCCAGACAGAAAGGAGAAGACCTTTCACTATATGAACTTTTATTTTTGTGAAGGAACCTCCCGATAATTTCTTCTCTAATTCTGGGATCTCTGGACAGTGGTATGAGCAATAAGTTCGTGCCTTTCGTGGGTGTTCCCCGAAGGATGTATCCTCGGAGTTCAGCGATGTGACTGGATGGAGGGATCGGATTAGGATCATCTGTATTTCTTTTCAAAAAAAATGTAAACATAGAAGTGTAGTGAAACTTTGTATTACCCTTGTTAGATGTAATCAAGTATGTGTTTAAAGGAATGTATTCGGAATTAAAGAATTTTTCGGAATAAAATACATATATTTCTTTAAAATGAAAAAGATTGTATGGATCTTTCCTGGCTTACTTTACCATTGGCTTTTTTGCAATCAATATTGTCACACCTCTTCAGAATGTGATCTTTATCACAGTTCGGAGTGTAGATCTCTATCACAGTTATGGTTGTCTGTCCTAGGAGTGATTTGATAAGCATGCGGCGTTTCTAAGTGAGGGTAGTCCCACTAACGATACTGGCAAACTTTTGGCCTCCGAGTAGGGAAAATTCCAATAGTGGGTTGAATTCACAGCTGCTTCCGAGTAGAGAAAATCCCATAAACGCAGTTGTAATCTGGAATTCTGAGAAGGGGAAATCCCTGCAAAAGAGTAAGGACTCTAAGCGGGGGATAGAACCCACAACGGAGAGTTTCGCCTGCCCGTAGACTAATTGAGAGGAAGCACATAGGCTGGAGTATGCATTGTCATCTCCGAGTGGGAAAAATCTCACCAGTGGGAGGTGCAGACTTTCGAGAGAGGAAGGAAAATGTGCATACAAGCATGCAATAGAACATCTAATATTAAATATTATATGTAGCATAATAAAAATAATGAAAAGCTAATACAAATTTGACAGAAAACTATGTATACTCAACTTCTAATCACACAAAACTAGTACCCGAGGGGATAATCTATACAATAAAACTCTCATGTATACACCACATGTCTCGTGCAGTTATAAGCTGAACATACATAATCCATATAAATTAAACAGATTGGGCTTACAAAACTATGTATACTTGAGTTTTAATCACATGAAACTAGCATGTCGAAGGGATAATCCAAACAAAAAAACCCTCATGTGTGTATCATATGTCTCGTGCAGTTATAAGATTAATATACATAATCTATGTTATCCCGGGATGAGCAATTCATTCAAGCATATGCAAAGATTGTGTTTAGATAATACCTGGATGATCGTACCTTTCCCAAATGCTTGATTTCTTCAGCATCTAATCACACAAAACTAGTACGTCGAGGAGATAATCCAAACAAAGAAACTCTCATATATATTCCATATGTCTCGTGCAGTAATACTATCTGGAATGCTGACCCACAAACTTGAAAGGGGTTCTGAAATGGGAGTGTGACCCATCGACAGATTGGATGCGTCAACTCTAAGCGGAGGTAAGACCCACAACAGAGTGACGATTCGGACTTCCGAGTGGGAGAATCCCAGCAGAGAAGTTGGGCCTCTGAGTGAGAAAAATCCCAGCAGCGGAGTTGGGTTCACGGTTGCTTTCAAGTGGGAGTGTGACTCATCAAAGAAGCTGTGAACTTGATAAGGACCTGAAGCGGGGGTGCGATCAATACATCGACTCCAAGCGAGGGTAGGACCCATAGCAGAGTGATGATCCAGCTTGGACCTGACAGAGGAAAACTATCATTTTATCCGCTTGTAGGTTCAGATGAGGGGAGCCTGTATGCTAGTGTTTGTGTTCCGAGTTGGAGTGTGACCCATTAGCAGAATATCAAACGGGGACTCTGAGAGAGAAATCCCTGTAACAGAGTAGGGACTCTGAGCGGAGGTAGGACCCACAGCGGAGAGTTTTGACTCCTGTAGGCTAAACCGAGAGAGGGGGCCCGTAGGCGGTTACTTGTGTTGCCATCCCCGAGTGGGGGTGAAACCCACAACGGAGCGTACAAGCATTGGACTCCGAGTGGGAGTAGAACCCATCAGCGGAGTTGGGTTCGCAGTCGTCTCCGAGAGAGGGTAAGACCCATCAGCAGAGCAGCAAACTTCGGTTGGACTCTGAGTGGGAAAAATCCCAGCAGTAAAGTAGGCTAAAATAATAAGGAGAAAAATATAATTTTATTTGATAATGAAATGTAATAAATGAAATCAAAGTTCAGGAGAGATCACGAATAGGGGTACTGTCCTGTTTAGGGAGGGAAGGTCGGATCACTTGATTGCTTTGTATTGGGTGATCGCTTGTTGTGGTTGGATAAGAGGCGAAGCGCTCGGCTGTCCGGATCCGGGGCTGTTTCGAGTGTGAGGACATATATTTTGAAGAAGCCCTGGCGGATGAGCTCTTCCAAGTACCTTCGAAGGCTCCGATAATAGATAGTCTTGTGCCCCTTACCGTCATGGTAGGAGCAACATTATTTTGCTCAAGGAAGTGAGGAGTCGTATTGGATGGGTCTCGGACACCTGACTCAGGTTAGTTCTTGATGATGTTGAAGACTTCATTGATGGCAAACTTGAGCAGAGTGAATTACTCTATCGACTTGTAGGCTCGGGCAGACTTGGTAAAAGTATCAAGAGCGCTTGTCTCCTGTAGGCAGGTTGCCTCCGATCTCGATTTTGGGCATGGGCAGGGACTTCGTGCGGAAACTTTGACTTTCCTCTGTCGTTACCACGCTTTGTGAAGTGGTTAGAGGAAGTCTTCATTGCCTCCGTCAACTGGATGTAAGGCTGAGCTCGGGATAGAACCTCACCCATCCGTGTGACATTGTGCTTCAGGATATATTTGTACAGGGAGTGAAAACTTACAGCCCGCTGATGAATGCGAGTGCAGGGACATCCTTGTTGCAGTTGGGGACCTTGGCCAGTTGGCTTTGGAAGTAGTCGCTGTAAGATTTGAGGTCGTCGTCCTGCCTCATCTTGACAGTGAGAAGGTGATGGTTGTTCCTCTTAGCCTCCCGGTGAGATACGTATCGAGTAAGGAACGCTTCGGACACCTCAAAATTGCAGAGAAAAACCAATCTGATGCCACACCTTTCAGACTGGAAGAGAATGTAAGGCACATGAGTGGATTACAGGAGTAGACTATAATTTTATCTCGAAAATGTTTGATGTGTTGGACCGGGTCGCTCACTCTGAAGTAGTAGTCGAAGGTTGGAGTAACGTTTCAGACCACCACGGTGAGAAGGTGGTGGTTGTTCCTCTTAGCCTCCCGGCGAGATGCTTACTGGGTGAGGAATGCTTCGGACACCTCAAAACTGCGGAGAGAATATGGTGACAGTGAGTAGAATCAATCGGAGGTCACACCTTTCAAACTGGAATGGAAGGTGAGGCACATGAGCAGATCATCACTGAAGTAGACTACCATTTTGTCTCGAAAATGTCTGATGTGTTGGACTGAGTTGCTCACTCCGGAGTAGTAGTCGAAGGTTAGAGTCGAGGACTTTCTCGAAAATTCGCACTCCAAGATCTCTTTAGAGGGGAGAACTGGAGACTTCGGCAGTAGAAAGTGTCGATCGGCTATTGAGCTTTAACTTAGCCTCCTTGATCCCTCTTTGGATCAACTCGTCAAGGATTCTGGCGCGGGAGATTCTCTGACTCCAGGCTCACTTTCCCACTGCGTCGGTGTCTAGGTGTTCTGGAGGGCAGTGATTTGAGTCTGAAATTTTTCATTGAGCTGCCTCAATGCTCATGTTCATGGATGGCATTATCGCGGTCGAGAGCCGCCTGCTCCCGATCATGATCAGAGTAGGCTTGGTGCTCATTCATCTGCTCTTTCATGTCGGCGAGGATCTGAAAGAGCTGGTCTTCATACTGCAGCGAAAGAACTTGGACAATGGTGACTGCCTTCTGAGTCTGAGGCAAGAAGGAACCAATGTTTTGGAAGTATGTGGTTGATCAATGCTGGCGGGGGTGCCCCCCAATGGCATTGATGGCCTTGCCCTTTGACGTTGTTTGCTTTCTTGAGGCCATCGCGAGGTAGAAGAGACTTTTGAAGAGGTTTTTTTTTTAGGAAGGTTTTGGGTTAGATGGGAGGGAGATCTTGAGTGTGAACTCAGATCTCAATGAATGCACCAGTTGTGGTGGAGATTTTCGTCACAAGTGATTAGACAGTCGATCCTCACCATGAGCGAGAAATGAGATAGGATAATGCAAGTAAATAAAATACAGCTCAGAAAGAGGGACACAGAGGATTTACGTGAAAACCTTTAATCGGAAAAATCACGAGGAAGAGGAGCTTCACTATAATTCTCAGATTAAAAGAATTATAGAAATCTAGAGAGTGTATCAGATTAGAATCTAAATAGAATAAGGATCGGAATCCAAAGTCCCAAAGTCTTATTCTTCACAGGAGGAGGTCTACTTATGTTTGACTGAGTTGTTGGCATAGAGGTAGATTGGTACGGGCGAGATCTTCGCAACTGCACGATTTGCATATATCGACTTGTAAACATCGTTATCGCCGGTGCAAGTTTGTTGGGATTGTATGCAGGAAAATCAGCAACTTGCTATAACTGCCCGCACTGAGTGGTGTTGCACGTTATGAACGTGGAGGAAAATAAGGTAGCATAACTATTGGCCGAAATCAGGGTGATCTGTTGCTTGAGATGCTTGGAACCGAAGTCTTCGGAGCAGAGGGAGCCTCGGGACGGAGAACGGAGAAGATCTTGAGGAGGTCGGGTATAGCATCAACTTCAAAGGGGGTTTTGATGCTTCTCGGAGAGTTAGAAGGTGAAGAACACGTGTTGTCATCTTGGACGGGTGAGATTTTTAACCACTACCAAGTGCAACATGTGACTCCTTGCTTTGAAAAGGCTTGTATTAATGTGTTTCAAATGCTGTGACAATTTTGCTGAGTGCCATATGGAGAAAGCACTTAGATATGAAGATTACACTAAAAGCAAACATTGGCATTATTAGATTTCAGGTTGCCAAGAACTGCCACCTCCGAGCATTTAACAAATGCACCCTCACTGCCAGTTGATAATTCCTTGGAAATTAGAGCATTATCGGTTCCAACTCCACGCAATACTGTCTTAAGCAACACAATATATAACTGCTGCTTTTAACCAACTTTGTCTCCCATTAACCCTCTGCTCTTCTACCACCAGACATAAACTATTTTTCCACTCTTCCATCCGTAAACCAAATAGATTTGAGCTCTGGATAAGCCCAATCTTGCAGAAACCTCAAGCCTTCTCACCAAATCTTTTTCTGGCCATCAATCATCTCCCTTTCTGTCATTTCAAGGATTTAGTTGCCTTTCTATGTGATAATTTCTCCTGACTTAAATCCTTTTGGCACAGTGAACTTATGGGTTGAGCAACCTGCACACATCCACGTGAAGAATCAGTGTTAAACACTTTCTCATGAATAGGATTGCTTGGCTATGCATGCAAGTGGCTGACGAGCTTAAACTTTTTTGTCTGTGTTAGTATGACTTTGGAAATTTTATCTTGGTTTGGAGTTGTATAGATAACATGTCCTTGGTCCTCAAAGATCACTAGAGTTTGAGATCCTGGCTCAGATCCTAGGACCCAGATTCACAAAACTGACAAATATTCACAAAACTGACATCATCATGATCAATGGGTTCAAGGTAGTATTCCAAAGTATCAAAGGATATCATGCTTTTCTTAAACACACACACACACACACACACACACACACACAACACACACATTCAGGCGAGCTCACCACTTCAATCCACGACTAACTTCATAGGAATACATATAAAAAATATTGGTGTGTGTGATATCTTGAAGATAGTGACGAATAAAGGGCTAAATTAGTTGATTTGCGTGGGCGCGCGGGGCGGGGGGGGGGGGGGGGGGGGGGGGGGTTGGGAATCCCAAAATGAATCGTAATAAGTGTAATGATGATGGAATATCTCTTAAATCCTACCCCAACTCACATAAAGAATACCCTACACTCAAATACATATATGAATTATGACAGAGGCGTGTAATAATGTGGGGGCTCCACCCACTCCACCCCACCCCCCACCCGCCGCATCCTCACATCAAATTCATCTCAGGATCATGATTTTGGTTGCGCATCAATGGATTTGGGTCATAGAATACAAGACGCACCCAACGAATGTATTTATTTACTCCCTCAGAAAAAACTATGTATAGTAAGTAAAAGACTGAACTATTGTACTATCAAGCACAAGATGAGAACTGTAAAGTCAAAATATCATCTTAAAATTGTAGTGATAAATATGACAAAATCTGGTAAATCTGTCAAATATAAGTATGTGGCTTAAAACAAAGGAAACTGTTTATTCCGCATTCCAAACTGTATCAAATAATAAATGAATAATCATGAATGGTCCAAAGAGAAATATATCATCTTCACCAAAAAAGAAACTGTGATTTAGACAGTGCAGGCATGGTTATTGCTTGCTGATATGGATTTGATATGGGTGTCACTTCAGGAGATTGTCAAAATTTACATACAAGAACAGGATACATGCATGTGTGGCAAAAAAAAAATAGCAGTAGCTAAAAAAAAAAAAAAAAACCTGGATTAACTTACTAGTATCACATGATCTCTATTAATTGCTCTTATATCAAGATTTTCGAAAGCATAGTTTCTCGGTATCCTTGCCACACCAAAATTTAAAGGTGTGGTGAGGATTGAGAGATATATTTAAATTTTAACACTTCCCAGCAAGTTGAGCGGGCTACTGTGGTTCAAAATATAGGCTGTAAACAGCAAAAAAAAAAAAAAAAAAAAAAAATCATTCTGCTTAAAATGCACTATGAATTTGAACCTAGGTGACTCTCATACAAGGTCTCCATTAATTGCTCTTATATCAAGATTTTCGAAAGCATAGTTTTCTTGGTATCCTTGCCACACCAAAATTTAAAGGTGTGGTGAGGATTGAGAGATATATTATATATTATAACACTTCCCAGCAAGTTGAGCAGGCTACTGAGGTTAAAAATATAGGCTGTAAACAGCAAAAAAAAAAAAATCATTCCGCTTAAAATGCACAATGAATTTGAACCTAGGTGACTCTCATACAAGGACAGTGTTGAGAGTGGGCATGCCCCCACCCTGATCTCACAACAAAAAGACTACCATGGATTTTGTCAAAATAGAAAGTTTACAACAACCATCTTTGTTTATCTTAGAAATAACTATATAAAATTAATGATCATTGGTTTCCTTTATAGGAACAACCTTTATGTAATTCTATTTGTTAGTACAAAAAATATTAAATAAATTTTAAAGAAGCTAAGGTTGGATATAAGTTAACAAGATCGGTATTGATTGTAGTGCCCCACCTGGATAATATTTCTGGTTTCCCCTCCGCTTACAAGCTTACTCTATCCCTGTTGCTGCAAAAATCTCTGAAATTGTGGTGATAGTTAAATAAGAATAAAGGTTGTTTTTATGTAAAGTACCTTGTAGGTCAAGTCAAAAGATTACTGATGTCACTTTCTTTGTCAATAGTTCACCCTTTGTAACCTTTGGTAACAAGTTTTCAACAAATATCTTCAAGACACCAATTGGTTAATAGCTTAAATTGTTTCTAAGGTGATAGATCTGTAATGATAGCTACAGATCATTGGTTACATCATTCTATTCTTTTCTTTTCACTTTCCTCCCAGCCTATTTTCCTTTCTCTTCCTCTTTTTCTAATATGGTTTTACTTCCATCTCTCCAAGCCTTGTGGACATGTATGTCAAATAAAACAAGTGTGGGCACAATTAAGAATGCTGGATGAGTGTCCAACAAAATATAGAAACCAAAAGGCCGAATACTGGGCCTAATAAGCCAAGAGAACAGACTACTCGATCGTCGATACCAAATATCCACAGTAGGACTGCTAAACGGAACCAAGCAAGCCTGTAAAATTGCATAGTATACAAATGATTCAAAGACTTTCTATACTCTTTTGGTGTTCCATTATTTATATCGTTCAAGATGTCTTAAATGTAACCCATAAACTTAGTCAGAGAATTCACGAATCTTTCAATGTCAAATAAAACAAGTGTGGGCACAACTAAGAATGCTGGATGAGTGTCCAACAAACTATAGAAAACCAAAAGGCCGAATACTGGGTCTAATAAGCAAAGGAACAGACTACTCGATAGTCGATATCAAACATCCACAGTAGGAATTGCTAAACAGAACCAAGCAAGCCCATAAAATGGCATAGTGTACAAGTGATTCAAAGACTTTCTATACTTTTGGTGTTCCATTATTTATATCGTTCAAGATGTCTTAAATGCAACCCATAATCTTAGTCAGAGAATTCACGAATCTACAAGGATTCATGAATTATTAGTGCAAGTACCATCTACCAAACAGATTCCCAATCGTGCATTATAATTAGTAATAAACTAGCACATTAGGAAACTAGACGCGAAATTCACGTTACACGCACTGGAATTCACGGAAATGACCACCGAATTAAATGGAATTGGAATACACTTATTAGCAAATTTTTTGAGTGTATTGCAAAAGTTTGAATTTCTGTGAGTTTAGAATCAAACCTGCAACTATTTAAGTACACTTTTGTTCCTACCACTAAGCTAAATTCACTTTCAATATTTATTTACATCATCAAACTAATAAACAATATAAAAATTAAGCATCCTTGTTAGTCATCTGCCAAACTTTCCCAATTTTACAGATCTTTCCAGATTTCAAACTTCTAACCCTCGCCAAATTATTCCTGAATGCCTGACTTGTGATTATACATGATGGCATGCCCCTAATAACATCAGTGGCAGAAATATCTCAAGATACTAAAAAAACTCTTGTACAAGCTCACATAAGCGCCCACCCAAAAAAAAAAAAAACACACCCACCCACACCCACACACAAAGGCAAGAAAACAAGAAACATAACACTCAAAAACACAAAACACTCGGGGTTCCTCCCCTCACACCGACTATAATTCTGACAAAAGGTGACCCAAGTATTCATCTTCAAGATTATAATAAACTCTGAAGAAAGATCTTATAGATATGGTTTGTCATCACTTAAATGTTACCTAGGCCCTCCACACACTGTCCCTCGCCAAAATCCATTAGGATTATGCACATAAGCAACAGAACTCAGCACGGTTTCCATGCAAACAAATCAATCTTCACTTCCACCCTAACAATAATTTTATGAAGCCTATGGAAAGCAATTCAACAATTATCATAAAACAAAGGATCCAGAACGAAGCATGGTTCAGATGCAAAAACATTTCACTGAATACATAAATGACCCAATATATTTTTTAATTTCAGGTCTATTACAAAAGTAGTTGTAAATTCAATCTATCCCATAGATTAACCAAAAATAGGCCTTTCATGCATTCAGTCATCTACAATTAATATCTGAAGCCCAAACTGGGTAATTATATGATGCCAAACAGTAAGGACAAGGGTACAACAAAAGAATGATAAATGAATGCCAACTGTTTAAACTATAGACTGAGTCAGAGAAATCATAAATTCCAAAAGGATAATGCCAATAAATAACAAAGGCTCCAAAGAAACAGTAACTGAAATTATCCATATTACAAATTTCAGAAAATTATCCACACACAACAAAAGAAAATTATAAACTAACATAAGGATATCCACAATCCAAAGAAAAGCAATAATTAATCTCCTAAAAAAAATCCAAAATATAGAATATCTAATGCCATCTTTATATCTCTGATAATGAGAAAGCCCCAGATTTTAAATGTGGTCAAGGCCAATTTCAAAATCTCTCTTTTCATGCCACCAAAAATTATGAGTAAAAAAGCTCCATTTTTTCACAGTGAAAATTCTCACTTCCACAGATCAAGAAAAACCCAGAACCATAACACTTCTAACAGCCTATATTTCTCAGGAAATACAAAGAAAGTAGGAGAAAAAAGGCCATTCTAAGAAAAACCTAGATACTATAAAGTGCTCAAAATTGCTTCTTTTTTTTAATTAAAAAAACCTGCAATGGAGTCGTTTTGGGCGGTAATGGCCTTGTGCATCTCAACAAGCTGCTCGCAGATGGAAGCATAAACGGAGATCTGACGGCGTAGCACCTCCATCTGCTCGTCAGTCATCACCTTCACGTACAGAGCCCCGTCGGCCATTGATTCTTCCCTGTTGCTCCTGTTAACGGCGTTAGTGCTGACGGGAGAAGGAGCTTTTTGGGTCTCCATTGTTCTTCATTTATATGCACATATTATATCTAATATTTATAAATCTCTCAATCAAATCCCAAAGAAAAAAGGAAGAAAGAAAGGAGAAGACTTTCTTTGTATGGGTGTGAGAAAATAATGAAAGGGGCCAAGGGTTGTGGGCTCGTGGGAGTAAGTATATGGAGAAATTAATGGCACGCGTGATTCTTTTTCTCTCTTATTTGTTCTTTTCTGGATATTTTTTTTATACTATTTTGGCTTGATTTAGTATTTACAAATTACAATATTCATATAATTTAACTTTTAAAAAAAAAAACAATGCACTCAGGTGTTAATGTTATATTTGGATTCTTCTCCTCCCCGAACTAGAATTTTCACTGTCACACACATAAAAAAAAACAAATTAGGTTTTATCTTTATTCAAATATAAAAGGAAACAAGAAAGAAAGGAAGCAAGTAAGAAAAAAAATTTTACCATTTAAAATTTGACTATTTACTAATTACAAAGAGATTTTTACTCCAATTACGTTCACACAACTGTAACAGGATGGAAAAAATCATAACCGCAAGGACACTGTACATACTTTTTTTTTCCCATTTTTGGGACTAATTTCTTTTCCCATGTCGTGTCTGTGGGTACGAGAATCGAGTGGGGGAGTGGTGTTTGACGAAATGTCAGAAAGAAAACAGTGAACAATGGAAAAGGAGATGAATGCATTGTCACCTTTTTGCCACTTTGAAATCTCTCTCTCTCTCTAGATTTCCATGATGAATGGGCCTGATCATAATTGATAGTGAGGTGATTTGTGACATGATATGATAGTGGTGGTGGTCTTTCTTTGTGTTTGTCTGACGTTGGAGTCAAGCCACCTCCGGCTCCAGCTAGGGGAGGCTAATAGGTCGACGCAGTGGGGGCAGGGCGGCTCGTGTCGACCCGCTCCGACCTGTATAACTCGTTTGAGTCGCACATGGCGGGTTGCGGGTCAACCCGTACCCGCTCCGTTTAGAGGCAAGTCAAAACGGGTTAATCCGTCCCGTGTACACAGGTCTAATTCGTCTCATGACAAATCACGAGACGAATCGGGTCAGGGAAAATTTCTCCTACCCCTTCTCTAATTTTTTTTTATGTCCAATATAATTATATAACTATTAGAAAGAAAAATTAGTGTCAGACCCCTAGATTCTTTTTTTATTTTTTTTCAACCCTCAATGGCTCAAAAAAGAGTCGTTGTATCTTTAAAAAAATAATAAAAACCCCCTCTAACCTCTATAAATACCCTCCAATCTCATTTACCTTCATCTCACTTAACCTCAACCCTCTTCTATTATACATCACTCTTATTCTCTTACAATTACAAATCTCTACAACTTCTAATCTAGTCTAATGGAGCCCAACTGGAGTACTGGCGGCACCTCATCCGAAGCCGGTGGTAGTTCTTCATCAACACACAATCTTTTATGTTTCGCACCTTACACCGATGCTGGCAGTAACTCATCGTCAACATATGTCGCTTACCAACCATACAATTATGCTCCCCCAACATCCGGATTTGCTCCATATCACAGTTCGTCAAGCTATGCAATTGACTACAGCGGTTTTGCACCCTATACACATGCTGCATATGTCAGTGATAGTGGTACAGGTCGGCATTCTATTTCATTCCCTCCTCAATATTCCTCATATTCTCAACTTTTAATGTCAACATCACCAATGCACGCACAATTTCTGGCTCCTTTTTTTATTGTAACACAAGAACAACATGATACACAACCAGCACAGCATGATACTATAGTTCCAGAAACACAACAACCAACTAGCACAACCACTAAAGTAAGAGCCAAAACTTATCTAGTGTGGAACCATTTCGTAGAAAAAGTTATTTAAGTTAGAAGAAAGGCAGAATGTAAGTACTGTCATCAACAATTTGATCATAAAGAATGATATAGTACAACTGTTCTTAGTAAACACTATGAAAAAAAGCATGCTAAAAATCACGGTTTATCACCACAACAAGCACAAATATTAGCTGATTCAGGCACACTCTCCACTTGGAGATATAAGCCTGAAGTAAATAAACATAAGTTAGCTGAATTATTGTACGAGCAGAACTTCTATTTTTTTTTTTTTTTACTGAATCATATGCATTAGTCGATTATCTTAAATCTGTTTTTGCTCCTGATTATAAGAGAATTAGCAGACAAACTATACCTAAAGAAATTGAAAATTTATTTGTAAATAGAAAAAAATATTTTGAAGGCTCTTTTTACTAGTGATGCTAGAAAATTTCATTAACTTCCGATATATGGGAAGCTCTTAATCTATTCATTATTTATGTATTGCAGCTCACTTTATTGATGATAACTGGATTTTACAAAAATGTATTTATCATTTTCTAAATTTTCTGAGAAAACATTCTGCTACAAATGTAGCAAATTCAATTTTTCTTTCTTTAGAAATTATGGTATAGAAAATAAAATATTTCCTATTTCTTTTGATAATGCAAGTGAAAATACTGCTTCAATAAGACAATTGAAAACGGTATTAGATCCGATTTTAAACAGTAAACTTTTGCATTTATATGTGTTTGCCATATATTTAATTCATGCGTACAAGATGGTCTAAAAATCTTAGACAAATATATTTATAAAGTTAAAGAAATTATTTTATAAAACACAGTGAACCTAGGAGACAATCTTTTAAAAGTTATTGCCGACAATGTGGACTGAAGGAAAAAAACTACTCCGAGCAGATGTGAAAACTCGTTGGAATTCAAGTACAATATGATTAAAGATTGCCTTCCTTATAAACAAGCAATTTAATTTTTTACAGTAAATGAATGTTCATCTTGTTATATTAGCGATGAAGAGTGAAAATTGTATGAAAATTTTTGTATTTTTCTAGAAAAATTTGACACTGCCATAAAAGCACTTTCTGGTACATATTATCCCACATGTAACTTAATTTTTTATAATCTTAATGATATTGCTCAAATATTTGTTGCATATAGAGATGATGACGGTCTTGAAGAGACTATACATGATATGGAAGAAAATTTTCAAAAATATTTTGAAAATATGCCTTTTTTATTTTATTTAGCTGCAATTATGGATCTTAGAATTAAAATAGATAATTTAAAATTTTTTTTTCAATTTTATTTTATGTTTAAATTATGAACAAGATGTACATAAATTATTTTTAGAAATTAGATCTCATTTAGAAGAAATGTACTCATTGTACAGAGATGAGTTATTTCCCCTTCTTCTTCTGAATATAGGACACCTACACCATCACAAACTACTTCTACTAGTCTAGGTAAAAGATTATCTAATTTTAAAAGTTTACTTTTCTCTAATACTAGAAAGAAACACTCTTCAGGAGCAGGTTCATTTGATAAACTTAATTTATATTTGAACACAATGTCTGCTGAAATAAATGAAAATGATGATGAACCATAGGAAACATTTGATGTTTTGTCATGGTGGAAAGAACAGAGAAAATAATTTTCTGTTCTTTCTATCATGGCCCAAGATATACTGACACCTCCGGCCTCTACAGTAGCGTCCGAGAGCGCATTTTCTGTAGGTGATAGAGTTTTGACACCCTGGAGGAGCAGGCTGACGCCGAAACACTTGGAGATGGCTGTTTGCTTAAAAGACTGGTTCGATGGAGAAAGATGCACACAAGGAAAAGCTATTCTAGATGAACAGTTTGAATAGGACGATGATGAAGAGTAGAGAACCACTAGAGTTTTTTATGTACATTGTATGAGATGAGCACCAGAGTTTTTTATGTATATTATATGAGATGAGTTTTATGTACATTATATGTGATGAGCAGATTGGTATATGATTTTTTCATATTAATAAAATAATTTACCTTACAAAAATACTTGTAATTAGTTAATATCAATTCTATTATTTTTTTATAATTTTAGACAATTTTTTAAAAAAAATTCCTCTTTTTTACTATTCTTTTCCTAATTTCTTTATAACTTTTAATTTAAAATTTAAGGAATTTCGAATTTAAAAAATATTTTAAAAAAATGCCGAGACGGGTCCAACCCGTCTCGGCGAATCCGGGTAACGACCCGGTTAATCAACCCGTCTCGTCAAATCCGTGACGAGACGGGTCCAACCCGTCTCGTCACGGATTCGTTAGGCGCAACCCGATTCGTCCCGTTAGCCAACCCAAGCTCCAGCCCCATCCAGTTTCCCACAACCTTTTACGGGTGACAGGAAAGGCTATTTTTTCAAAAAATCTCTCAGCTAATAATTATTCATAAAAATCAACTTCTCTCCAAATTAATTTCAAAAATACACTTCTGACACGTCATGTCGGTGGCGAAATGGTTCATATCGCCAGTGTAGCGCCCGTGCTGCTTGAGATTATTTTTGGGTCCGTCCGGAACGGACAACCCGGACGAATGAAATAATTATTTTTTCAAATTTTGGCTCGCCTGGAGTTGCCAACCCTGGACGAGCAGGAGTTGGACGAGAAATTGTCAAGAACGATTTTTTCGAGGCAACTCCGAACGAATGAAAAATAATTTTTTAGCTTTTTTTCTTGTTCAAACAAACAAATAGAATTAAAAGAAACGTATTGTCTAAAAGTACACCTGGAGGGGGATGAATAGGTGTACGACTAATCTATGAACAATAATGCGAAAATTAAAACTTAATTGCAACACACTTAGTGTAACCAACGAGTGTAGCCGAATTCCCGGTGAAGGGCTCTGTACTAACTCCTCTTGATTCCTCTGAATAAGAGTTGAGGTGCTATATGAAGCACTCGTGGTTAAACACAAGTGAGGCACACACAAACAACACAAGAGTCTATATGATATGACAATATGAATCAATGCACAAAGTAAGAGAGAGAGAGAGTTAGAGAAAGTGGATCAAACGTAAACACCAAGATATGTTTCGAGGTTCGAGCACACAGTTCTACGTCCCCGCCTTCACACAGAAGAATTTCCACTAACTCGTCCACACAGAACTTCCCACACATGGAACCTCCATTGAGGAGTTTGGGCAATACAATAACCGAGAGTACACAACTCCTCTCTCAAATACAACACAATCTCTACACTTAGAGGGTAGGCACAAAGCCAACACAAATCAACCTCACAATAGAGGGATAGGTGTAAAATCACCTAGAGGGGGGTGAATAGGTGATGGCTAATCTAATGGTCACTAAATGCGGAATTAAAAACTATTATGATGCAAATTAAACTATTTAAACTAAACACTACGTATAACACAAGAGTGTAGCCGAATTCCCCGTGAAGGGCTCTGAACTAACTCCTCAAGATTCCTCTAAATAAGAGTTGAGGTGCCGTGTTGGCTCTCTTGGTTGAAAACTAGTGTCAGCAAACAATCCCCAAGCATGTATCAATTAAGCACACAATATATCAAGCATATAAATGTAAACACAATAATAGCATGCAAGATATAAAGACAAAGAGATAGAGAGTGAGCAATCGCAAACACAAGGGATTTGTTTCGAGGTTCGAGCACACTTGCTCTACATCACCGCCTTCGACACACGAAGGATTTCCACTATAATCGATCTCCCGGATCACTCGGTGCCGCAACACCTACAAGCCTCGGACTCTCTAGTCCCGTACACACCGCAAGACCCACAGCTCGCCGAGGCCGCACCTCAAACCAAGAGTTCACAACGAACTCTAAACCACCGCGAACACACTTGTCCGCCTCCTCAAAGTATAAGAAATGATCTCTTGGTGATCTAAACACTTTGATCACCAATAAACACTCTCACAACAAAACCCTATAGGTAGATATAGTAATGGATAGCTCAAGTGTTGTGTGAGAAAATAAGGATTGAGATGGTGGAGGAAAACTTAAGAAATTCACTTTTAAACACTCTTGATAAAACTCCCCTTTTGATAGGAAATATTTGCTCTCAATTTTGTGGAGAAAACCTCTTAATAGAGTAGGAAAAACTGGCTTGAAAACTCTCCAAAAATCTTAATCAAAACAGCCCCCAAACGCCCCAATTTATAGAGCTAGAAAAACTAGCCGTTGGGTTCCAGGTGGCCTGACGGTCGACCGCCCGGTCGACCGCCAACGGTCAGATTTCTGACCGTTAGGGCAGCGGTCGACCGGCCCGGTCGACCGAACCTCTGGAACAGAGAGCAGACTCTTTGCCGGTCGACCGTCCCGGTCGACCGAGGCTTTCCAGAGAGCAAAGCTCTCTGGACGGTCGACCGTCCGGTCGACCGGCCCTCCAGCCAGACTCGTGCACGTCTGTGCACGTCGCGCGGTCGACCGGCTGAAGCCAGGTCAGGGATTTTAGGGAAAGAAAAACTTGGTCATTTTGGCTCAAATAAAATCCCATAAAATCATGAAAAATCTACAAAAATAGTTTACCAATATACTTTGATAAATAAACATGCTTGCACAAAATCAAGGCATGTTACAAATAATTTGGACTATTTTTGTAACTTGGAAATTTTGGCTTAAAAACGAAAACTGTATTTTTCCAAATTGATTTTTCCAAAACTTATTTTTTCAAACTTCTCCAAATACAAAAACAAGATATTCTAAACTCATTTGAAGCATAGAGTGTATGGATATGATCCACTACACAAACATGGTGAAATATCTATGTTTTTTGACATTAAGCTCTAAATACGGTTTAGGTTAAAACATGTAAACTAGAATATCAAAAACCAAAACGGTATTTTGTCAACATGAAAAGTCTTTTCTAAAATGAAATCTCTTTTATAAAAACAACTAAATCAAGAGTGTGTGTGTGTATATAGTATACTTGAGCAATCCACCACTATTCTATCCTTTACATTTTATTCTAAAAACAAAAATCTTCTAAAACAAACCTAGACTCAAGTCTTCATGAAGTCTTCACTTGAAGTCTTCTCATCTTCTTGACTTGGTCCAAACCGTGCTAGCTCCACAACTTGACTTTAAATCCTTTGTTGAAGCTACACACTCACTAAGATCTTGATCATGAATCTGTAACTAAATAAACACAAGATCATTAGTACTATAACTACATGAGTTGATCATCATCAAAACTAGAGTGATGGGCCTTTGGGCCAACAATAGGCACTTACCCAGCAACACAATCTCCACCTCTCACTAGAGGGAGCCAAACAACACTTCCACAATCACCTCTACACAAGAAGGATACCAACTCAATCACCTCTCACTAAAGGGATATCACAAAGATGGAAGGTTTATAATTTGGTGGTCTATCTCAACCACAAACAATTCTTTTCTCACAAAACAAAGATCCTAATAGATAAGATAGCAAGATAATCTCAAGTGTGAGAAAACAAAGTGTTTTGAACAAAGAAAATCACTTGGGAAAATCTCAAAATAGATATAGAATTTTTAGACCAAAAACCAATTCCCAAAAGACTATTTTCTTTGAATTATCAAACACTTTAAAAACAAATGAAGATTGATCTTTTAAACCCAAAAACTCTTTTGAAAAACTTGCTCTTAAAACACTTGAAAAGATCTAAAATTTTGCTCTTGAAAACTAGTTAAGAAACAACTCAAATGGGGGGATATTTATACCCCATTTGGAATCTGCCCATTGCCAGCAGAAAAGGCCCAGATTGGCCTTCCGGTTGACCGGCCAACGGTCAAAAAATCGACCGTTGAGCCCTCCGGTCGACCGCCCGGTCGACCGTGCCCAGAACTAGAGAGCAACGGCTCTCTGGCCGGTCGACCGGGTCAAGCCAAGAGTGGGCTGACTTCAATCGGTCGACCGCTCGGTCGACCGGTCAAAACACTTGGCCTATGTGCACGTCTTGTGCACATCGGTCGACCGTTCCGGTGACCGGCTCCTGGTCCGGTCGACCGGTCGGTCGACCGCTAGAGCCTGGCAGGCAATTTTTCAGGATTTAAAACTTGGGTTTTTATTATCTAATTAAATCCCATAAAATCTCTAAAAAATCACAAAAATAAGTTTTTGTTATATCTTTGAAATACAAACATGTTTGAGTAAAAATCAAATCATGTTACAAACATTTTGAACCATTTTTGTGACTTAGAAAATTTGCCGAAAACCAAAATTCGTATTTTTCAAAACTTGGATTTTTGAAATGAAAAATCGTTTTCTCCAAAACTCATGTAAATACAAAAACATGATATTGAAACAACTTTGAAGCATATAGTATATGGATAGTATCCAATATATAAAGATATATATCAATGTTTTTGACATTAAATCCGAAAATAAGTTTTGTTTAAATATAAAACCCAAATACATGAATTGGTTATCAAAATAAGCTTTTTTAAGAATATGAAGCATACATGTATATAGATCAAATCTAATATACATTAAACCATGTAAACTTGTTTGATTCAATTTTATTCATGAAAATCAAGATCGGTTAAACCGAAAACCAAAACCAATAAACATGAAACTTAAAACAAGTGTGCGTTGTGAACTTGAGCATATCACACTATCTAATCTTTAACAATGGATCTAAACTAATTATTCTAAAACAAACCGAGGTCTTCTTGTAGAGCGTCGTCTCCAAGTCGACTCGATCCAAACGTGATCCACCGAGCTTGACTCCATCCGAGTGCTAGATATGAACTTGACGCTCGAGCTCTTGAATCACCATGTGAAAGCTCCAAAACACCTTTGTTGAAGCTAATCACCTACTAATATCTTGGTTAAATATCTGAAACTAAATATCACAAGATTATTAGTAAACTATAACTACATGAGTTAATCATCATCAAAACTAGAGTGGAAGGCCTCTGGGCCAACAATCTCCCCTTTTTGATGATGACAAAACTCATGGAGTTATATATACATGGATTAAAGTTAAGCTTCAAAGAAGCTCCCCCTTAACTCATGCATAGCAATAAACTATAAGATATGCAATGAATAATGAACATGAATATGCATAAACATGCATAATGAAATAAACATGCTCTTGATACCAAAATTTTAAAATAAATTACTTTTCCTTTTGTTTAAAATAAACATGTTCTTAAATACCAATTGAAAATATAAACTTAAAATAAACATGTTCTTTAAATAATTGCTCTTGATATCAATAAAAATTTCAATTGAAAGCTTTATCAATAAAAGCAATAAAATCTCTTGATACCAATCAATAAAAACTCTTTATACCAATTGAAAGATAATCAATAAAAGCTCTTGATATCAACAATAAAAATTTTAACAAAAGTTCTTGATACCAATAAAACAAAACAAAAAATATGTTCTTGATACTAATATCCATGCTCTTGATACTAATATCAAACAAAACATCAAAACATCAAACAACTTCTCTTGATACCAATATGAAACAAACTTTGATATAAACTTACAAATAAACAATAAACATGCCTATAAACTCAAATACTTCTCCCTCTTTTTATCAATCATCAACAAAGGGGTTAAAGTAAACAATAAAATAATGTTCTCTCCCTTTTTGTCTTAACAAAAAAATATTAACAAGGGGTGAAATCAAATCAAAACATTTTGATACCAATTGAAAAAAAATATATCAATTTAGTGCATCATGATATCAATTGAAAATAAATAAAACATACCAATTGAAAGTACATAAAACAAATGTTTTTAATATAAATTAAATAAACATGCATATATTATACCAATTGAAAGTAAATAAAACAAAAAAAATTTAATATTAATAGAAAGATGTAAACATATAGGTAATCTTAATACCAATTGTAAAAATTAGTACCAATTGAAAGTAATTTTTCATTAGGAGCATATGATACAAAAAAAATCAATATCATTTTTCAATTTTTCAACATAAAGTATGGGAGTAAAATATCAAAGGTAAATAAAACCAATTAAAAGGTGAAATATGAATTTTCTCCCCCTTTATGAAATATCAAACAAAATGATGCATAAGCTTGCATAAGATACCAATTGAAACATAATCAATTGAAATATAATAGTCATTTAAGAAATCAAGCTTAACATAACTAAAATTTGTGCTCAAAGATATAAAGATATAGTAAGCACAAATAAAAAATATATATATGTATGAGAAATTAAATACCAATCGAAATTGATACTATTTGAAATGTAAGCATACATATATAAAACATATATGAGTATACAAAAAGAATGTCAATAGTGATACCAATTGAAAAGATCCAATGATACCATTGAAAGTATAATAAGAATCAAGTGTATAACTCATATTCCCTACCACCCATTCATGCACATGTTTAAATAGATTTTCAATTAAGAGAATATAAGGTATGGTCGCCCAACCAGCCGCCCTTAGAAGGGTAGGGGTTTTCAAAAATAAGTTTGAAAATATAGTATGTTTGAAAAACTCTACCAAATGAAGAATACGAACTAGTTATATGAAAAACTTGTAAACTAGTACGAAATCCTTCAAGTAAGGAATAAAATAAGAATATATTTCATAAAACATAAAATCACTAAACCAATATCACTCAAAATCTATATAGCACATATAATACTCATGAAAATAAAATCATGAGAAAATATCAAGTGATATGAGTGTACAAGTTTTGTGAAAGACATAATCATGGAAATAGGTAATAAGCTCAATATGAATTCCTTAAAAACATGAAAATCATCAAAACTAGAATCCTTCAAGATATATGTATGTTTTGTACAAACTAGAGTATACATACATATCCAAACATGAATGAGTCCACAAAAGTATATGCATGAAGGCAAGTGGCTCAAGGATGTATATGTATAACTATTAGTTTGGACAAAATGGACATATACATGAAGTTTAACATAAACATGAAAAATATGCACAAAAATAGAGAATACAAGTCAAAATGTATGAATCATCAAAACTAGGCTATACTAGTACATCTAATGGGTACAAATGAGCATTTAAGCACAAACATATAATAATCTATTTGTGACTCACTAGTTGTACAAGTATATATCCAAGTTTTAATGAAAACTAACATCTAAACATGTAATCAAAACATGAAGCATGAAAATCAAAATAAAACTCATATGATCATTATGTAAATGAACATGCATTAGAGCTAGGACATACACATTAGTTAAAATAAAGTGAGAACACTAAATATAAATCCATATAAACATGGGTGTCTCAAATACTAATAATGTATATCACTAATCTAAATATCATGACATTTAACATCCTAATCATGAAACATCAAAACATGCTAAAAGTGAATAATATGAAAGCAT
This sequence comes from Agave tequilana, assembly GCA_038442645.1. Classification (NCBI taxonomy): domain Eukaryota; kingdom Viridiplantae; phylum Streptophyta; class Magnoliopsida; order Asparagales; family Asparagaceae; genus Agave; species Agave tequilana. The sequence goes on along the minus strand of JAVJIF010012539.1, from coordinate 35,494 downwards.
GTAAACATAATGAGGAGTTAGAGATCGTTACCAAAACCGATAGGGTACATCTCTATGTCTCCAAACCATGGTCGTCTTCCCACCAACTCCCCTTGAAAGTAATGCATCCAAATAGTCCTCTTTAAACTCGGAACGCATCCACCTCAAGGCACCATCACTCTCACGTCATGTGAGAGCCCACACCTACATCAAATAAAATAGGAGTGGTCTTTGGTACCCACACTCTTTTGGGTCATGGGGGTTAGCTCATTTCCTAACCTAAACAAATTTAGTTGCTAAATTTGAATCATGTATACGATCATAACAAAATTTAGCAAGGTGGCCCTTTCGTCCACAATGTGTACATGTGTACACATGAGCATACATTATTTGATGGGTGTGAATGTGAGGAGCATGTGTATGCCGTGCTTTGTGTGCATGCATAGGAGGAACTTGTTTCTTTCGAAACATAGATTCCAAACGTGAGTGGTTCAAAGCACAATGGCTCAAAGTGGAGCCTAAACATTCAACACTCTTCTTAAGCATAGATATATCATTTTCAATTAAGGAAGAGGAGGTACATGCAATAGGTGAGTTAGAATGTGAAGCTACACTAGCATGACAAACATGAGAATCTAAATCATTTTTTAAAGAAATGTTTTTCTTGAAAACCAAATCAAAATCCTTTGAAATAGAAGCAATTTTGTTTTTCAAGGATTCATTCTCTTTTAAAACAAAATCAAGTTTGAAGTTAAAGACTTATTTTTCTTCAAAATTTTCCAATCATTTTTATTTTTCAAAATCTTGTTTTCATTTAAAACAAGTTCAAGTTGGGTTTTCAAAGAGTCGCACTCATTTGAAATCTCAACCTTCTCTTGTAAAGCCAAATCAAGTTTTGAACACAAATCCTTATTTTCTTCTTTTAGTCCAAAATTCTTCTTTTTCAAAAGATTATATTTTTCAAGCAATTTTCACAAACAATTGAAAGTTCTTCATTCAAAGCATTTGCATCAATATAATCATTACTGGAAGAACTAGCATCATCATCATCTAACTAAGATTCCGAATATACCTCAAGGGAGTCATTCCCTAAGACCATGTAATATTGTTGCTCGGATTCTCCACTAGATTCATCCTCCACAATGGTTGGTGTTTGAAGCTTGGAGGAGGTCAATGTGTTCCATACTGCAAAGGCGGAATCACAGTTAGAAACTATCATAAGATATTCTTTGTTAAGCGTGCTTCTAAGTGCCTCAAGGGCTTGTGCATTGGCCTATATATGCTTGCTATTATCAAGATAGGATTTCTTGGTAGCGGTAAGGAAAACATGCAAGCCTAGGGTTTTTAGATACATACTCATCCTAAATTTTCACATGTCAATATTGGAAACATCAAACATGGGAGGTGTCAAGCAATCCATAAGTGTGTGTAAACAATGTACGTGTGCAAATGCAAATGATAGATTAGCAAAACCAAGATCACACTCCTAGGTGGTTAAACCTAATATCAGGAGCATAGACTCTGATACCAATTGAAAGTACACCTGGAGGGGGGTGAATAGGTGTACGACTAATCTATGAACAATAATGCGGAAATTAAAACTTAATTGCAACACACTTAATGTAACCAACGAGTGTAGCCGAATTCCCGGTGAAGGGCTCTGTACTAACTCCTCTTGATTCCTCTGAATAAGAGTTGAGGTGCTATATGAAGCTCTCGTAGTTAAACACAAGTGAGGCACACACAAACAACACAAGAGTCTATATGATATGACAATATGAATCAATGCACAAAGTAAGAGAGAGAGATTTAGAGAAAGTGAATCAAACGCAAACACCAAGATATGTTTCGAGGTTCGAGCACACAGCTCTACGTCCCCGCCTTCACACAGAAGGATTTCCACTAACTCGTCCACACAGGACTTCCCACATAGGGAACCTCCATTGAGGAGTTTGGGCAATACAATAACCGAGAGTACACAACTCCTCTCTCAAATACAACACAACCTCTACACTTAGAGGGTAGGCACAAAGTCAACACAAATCAACCTCACAATAGAGGGATAGGCACTTAGCCAACAACCACAATCTCCACCTCTCACTAGAGGGAGCCAAACAACACTTCCACAATCACCTCTATACAAGAGGGATACCAACTCAATCACCTCTCACTAAAGGGATATCACAAAGATGGAAGGTTTATAACTTAGTGGTCTATCTCAACAACAAACAATTCTTTTCCTACAAAACAAAGATCCTAATAGATAGGATAGCAAGATAAGCTCAAGTGTGAGAAAACAAAGTGTTTTGAACAAAGAAAATCACTTGGGAAAATCTCCAAATAGATATAGAATTTTTAGACCAAAAAATATTCCCAAAAGACTATTTTCTTTGAATTATCAAACACTTTAAAGACAAATGAAGATTGATCTTTTAAACCCAAAAATTCTTTTGAAAAACTTGCTTTAAAACACTTGAAAAGATCTAAAATTTTGCTCTTGAAAACTTGTTAAGAAACAATTCAAATGGGGGGATATTTATGCCCCATTTGGAATCTGCCCGTTGGCAGCAGAAAGGCCCAGATTGGCCTTCCGGTCGACCGGCCAACGTCAAAAAATCGATCGTTGAGCCCTCCGGTCGACTGCCCGGTCGTCCGTGCCCAGAACCAGAGAGCAACGGCTCTCTGGCCGGTCGACCGAGTCAACCCGATAGTGGGCTGACTTCAGTCGGTCGACCGGCCAAAACACTTGGCCTATGTGCACGTCTTGTGCACATCGGTCGACCGTTCCAGTCGACCGGTCGGTCGACCGCCAGAGCCTGGCAGGCAATTTTTCAGGATTTAAAACTTGGGTATTTATTATCCAATTAAATCCCATAAAATCTTTAAAAATCCACAAAAATAATTTCTTATTATATCTTTAAAATACAAACATGTTTGAGTAAAAATCAAATCATGTTACAAATATTTTGAACCATTTTTGTGACTTAGAAAATTTGCCAAAACCAAAATCCGTATTTTCCAAAACTTGGATTTTTGAAATGAAAAATCGTTTACTCCAAAACTCATGTAATACAAAAATATGATATTGAAACAACTTTGAAGCATATAGTATATGGATAGAATCTAATATACATGTAAAGATATATATCAATATTTTTGACATTAAGTCCGAAAATAAGTTTTGTTTAAATACAAAACCCAAATACATGAATAGGTTATCAAAATAAGCTTTTCTAAGAATGTGAAGCATACATGTATATAGATCAAATCTAATATACATTAAACCATGTAAACTTGTTTTGATTCAATTCTATTCATGAAAACCAAGATCGGTTAAACCGAAAACCAAAACCAAAAAACATGAAACTTAAAACAAGTGTGTGTTGTGAACTTGAGTATCTCACACTATCTAATCTTTAACAATGATCTAAACTAACTATTCTAAAATAAACCGAGGTCTTCTTGTAGAGCGCCGTCTCCAAGTCGACTCGATCCAAACGTGATCCACCGAGCTTGACTCCATCCGAGTGCTAGATATGAACTTGACGCTCGAGCTCTTGAATCACCATGTGAAAGCTCCAAAACACCTTTGTTGAAGCTAATCACCTACTAATATCTTGATTAAATATCTGAAACTAAATATCACAAGATTATTAGTAAACTATAACTACATGAGTTAATCATCATCAAAACTAGAGTGGAAGGCCTCTGGGCCAACATTGTCATCAGATCATTGTAGTAGAGTGGCAAGTGTTCTTACTTGCCACATGGGTGACTTGAGTCTTATCCATGGCAATAGCAAAATATTTACTTGTGTCAATCAAAAAAATATCCAAAAAAATTAAAATGTCAGGATTCAAACCAACGATCAAAGGATTCTAAGTCCTCCACTTACCAACTAAGTTAAGGTCAATTTGTTGTAAGATATTGATGGAAAAAATAGAAAAAAATTAAATTAAATTAAATTATTTATTTGGGGTTGCCAACTTCAAACAAAACAGACTTGGACAATTTTTTGCTCGAGTCTGATTTGTCCGGGAGTTGGCAACCCCGGACGAAGCAAAAAACTGCCCCCCGCCAGCGCGAGCACCATGTTGGCGGGGCGAACCATCACGCCGCCGACACGGCGTATTAGAGATCGGTTTTTGAAATTAATTTGAGAAGAAGTCAGTTTTAGAAATAATTATTTTTTGATTGTTTTTATTAACAAAAACCTTTCTGGAAAAAAAAGTCTGAAAGAGAGTGAGAGAGGAGGTGGAAATTTTGTTGGTAAAGGATTTGGAATAATTATATTAATTATTAATTATTAATCATTATGTTTCCCAGTGACCCCTTTTAACGCTGTTAATGTGCATGCGAAATGACCCATTTACCCTTTTCCCCAACAGTTAAAACAAAGTTCTTTTAGTTTTTTCCCTCAAAACCCCTTTTTCACCCACCCACCTACTCGAGCCCCTCTCTCCCTCCGTCGTCTCCTCTGTCAATCACCTTGAGATCTTCGAGAACGACTGTCATCTGGCCACAAATCGCAGATCGGGTAAGTGATCTATGGTTATTTTGATTGATTGGCTTTTTTTGAGTAGAATGATAGATCTGAGTTTTTTTTAAGTAGGTGATTTTTTGAGTGGATAGATGGATCTCAAACCGTGACCACTCAGTAGATAGACGAATCTCACTACTTTCTTTTGTAGAAAATAACTGAAGGACTGCGGAGAAGATCTGGGCTCGGTGAAAAAAAAATGGGGCAAGTGTGTTATTTGAAATTTCTGGGGCAAGCGCTTAAGACCATAATTAGGGTGGATCTAGGCTGTGAAGTTGAGTTTAAAAATGTCTTCTAATTTGAAATGTGTGTTGGTTAGAATTTTTGGGGCAAGTGATGAAAACTACGTTGTGTAAGTGTGGGCAGTGACTGTGTTTTGGCTTTGACTGTGTGAGAGAGGGGGGACAAAGTCAGATGGATTATCTATTCTTTAAAATAATTGTGGTTCATGTGAGAGTACACATGTAATATCATGTTCCTGGAATACGTACTTTGATATGTATTCAGATTTTTTGATCATATTTTTCGATTTGCTTCCCATATTTATTTTTATTTTATGATTATTTATGTGATTGTTTTTCATTGGATCCGGATTCGTGGACTCGGCGTCAGTTTTAGTCTGAACCTGGGACTCGATCCTAGTGTATTGTTCGATTTGATCTTTTCGGTAGTCAGATTTGATCGATTTAATTTCAAACATTATTTTCTAATATTTAGATTTCTATGATTTTCTGAAATTTTTTGAATTAAATTGTAAAATCTTCAAATCGGTGTCGGCCGGTATCGCTGGCGATTCAAAGATTTTTAATTTATAAATGGAGTTGAATTTCTAAAATTCGCTTTCATATTATATCTTAAAATCACATTTTCTATCTTAATATATTTTTGAAGAATTTTCTGAATTTATCAAAACTCGGCCGGATTTAGTATTGGCCAATAACTCTGGTTGATTTCAGAATTTTTAATTTGAAAACGGGATTTTAATTTAAAAATTGATTTTATATTATTTCTCAGAGTGATGTTTTCTACATCTAGAATTTTTTGGAGATTTTTCGATATTATTATGATATTATTATAATATTATTATTTTTTAAATCTTTTCATTTCTCTCTTTCTTTTCCTTTTCTTCCCCCCCCCCCCCCCATCAACTCACCTGCCGATTCACTCCCCTTCATTTACTCCCCATCCCCTCCATCTATCCTTTCAATCTCTCTTTCTTTTTCCTTTCCTTTTCTTTTCCTTTTTTTCCTTCTTTTTTTTTCCCTCTCTCCTTCTTTCCCTCTCTCCCTCTCTTCTCTGGATCAGCGTCGTCGTCGCCTGTCTAGCGCCGCTGCCCTCCCGGTGAGCCCCCCACGGCTGACGAGCCACCACTACCCCTGCTCCGGCCTCTCCTCTCCTCCAATTCCTCCATCCACTCCACCAAGAATCACCACCATCTCCAACTTTTTCTTCTTCAATTCTCTATCACTTTTAAATTAACCTCCACTTCCACCCAATTCTCTTCACCATCAACTTCAATTTCATCTACACCACCACAATCTCCCTCTCCCCTTTCCAATTTCATCTTCTTATTTCCTAATTTCCACCACCAATACCTCCTTCATCTTCATTACCACCACCACTACTTCACCATCATCAACACCATCACCACCCCCTCCTTGCTCTCTCTCCTTGGGCTGGGCGCCGCCGACGCGCCGTCGATGGCGGCAGTCATGCATGGCCAGGGGGCCTTCTGGCCTCCTGTAAAGTTAACACAATTTATGCCTACTCCTCAAGCAAGGTAGAATCTAAGATGTCTCTACGTCTGATAATCAACATCAACAAGACATCAATACTCAAACAGTATAATCAGGGGTAAAATAGGGAATACCCACAACTACGGATCCAACTACATCAATCTCATAAGAACACCGATCAAAATCCTCTGAAATGAACATCAATCCTCATGTCAATCAATTCTAACTCTAACTAAATCCATATCAGTTCAAGTATCAGAAGATCAGTCTTTTAATAAGGAAACTTTGTATATAATACACTCTCAGAATATAATGAATTCTCATCTAACTTATCATCAAGTACATGAATATCAAGTCTGATAAGTACTCCACATAAAATATGTATCTTTAATCTCAATCATGAGCCAATCAACCTCAAGATCAATCAATTTATATTCAAAGATTTATCACAACTAAATCTGAATCCGAAATGGTTACACATGAAATGATACAAGTAATATATAGATGCCTACTGACAATGGTAAATAAGAAAATAGACAAGAACAAACACTCACAATTATCGTTTCAGTAAATTTGATTAGCATAATTATATAACAAAATAAAATCATTTATCACAACATCCTTGTTTAACTGAAAGAGAAAAAGAACACTCACCTGAACTTGATCCCAAGTCCAAAGCACTGAAATCATAGGACCCCGATAAATCTACATAGTTCATTTCAATAGAAATTGTTAGAATTTTTTTAAAAGATGTCTTACATGAAAGTTTTAAAGATTTTTAATCTTGATTAATTAGTTTGGGATTGGGAATATGATTTTCTGAGTCTAATGAATTTAATAGGTTAATTTAAACCAATTTCTAATTTTTGTTAGATTTTTAATAGACTTTAAACTATTAAAATGCTAAACAGGTCTGGATTTACCATTAAGGGAAAATGGTTTTAAAATAGGTGATTTGAGTTAGTTTCATATTGCTATTTATCTAAAAATTTTATTATAGAAAGTAAAATTATTGTAGACTATTATTTATATTTTTCTCTATTTTTTTATATTTTTAGTTAATTATTTTTATTATGCAATTCTTCTTCCTTTCTTCTTTACTTTCTTCATTTTTTTTTCATTTTTTTTGTACATCAAGCAGGCCGGACCATGCCAGGCTCAGGCCTGGTCCGAGAATTTTTCTTTTTTTTTTTTTGGGATCCTTAGTTGTAAAAATCCCAAAAAAATATTTAAATTAAAATGTGGGTTGGTATATCTTCACAATTTTTATTTTTTTTATTTTTGGTTAGGTTTTGATGTGTAAAATTTCATGAATAATTATGATATATACATGATTTTTAATAAACTATTTATACCAAACAAATTATGAGAAGATAAATTACTTACTTGTTTTTCATCTCCCCGTTCCTCAATTTCTGCATCTCGAGATTTCTTTTCATTCATGTTTCGCTTGAGGAGAAAAGAAGAAGGAGGTGTGGAGAGTTGGGTCATGATTTTTCTTTGGAGTAGAAAAAGAAATAGTTTAGGCTTTTTATAAATTATTAGAGAATTTAAAAATCAGAATTTCAGTTGGGTTCAAACTGCTTAACTTAGTAGTTTATGATTGAATTAATTAAGGTTATGATTTTGAAAATAAGATTTAAATTTGTGTAAGTTAGGATAGATATGATTTTTATTAGTGTTTAAATTAGGATTAGTTAAGATTTATAATTTGGTTTGTTAGAATAAAGATTTGATTAAATAGGATTTAGATTAGGTAGTTAGGATCTAAGATTTGAATTAAGATAGGATTATGAGGATTGGGTTTTGGATTATAGGTTATTGGGTTGGTGGGTTTCGGGTTTAGATAAATAGGTATGGGAAAAAGAATCAAGGAGAAAAAAATAATAATTCAGGCAATAATATTAATATAAATAATAATAATAATTAATCATGTAATAATTGAAATAAATAATAATGAAAAAAGATACTAATAATAATACTCTAGTAATAATAATTTATAACAATAATACAAATAAATAATAATATTATTAAAAATAATAATAGTTAACAATGCTACTAATAATAATTAAAATAACCATAACAATAACAATAATAAATTTTAATAATAATGAAACACTCATAACTAAGAATAACAATTAATAATAATGGTAATAGTAATTAATAATATTAATAAGTGATAATGGCAATAATAAATAAAGCCAATGTTAATATCTTAGACACAATTTGTATATCTAATAATTATAACTATAAATCAAGTTAATAATTAACAAAATGGCAGGTAAAGCCAAATAAGATATCTATAAATAATAATACAGTATTATTGACTAGGAGATATTACAAATAACATAAAGAAAGAAACTGGCATGGGAAAATAGTCATGACATGTCACTACCCTAGAAGACTAAGGCCCGTCATATTGCTCGGGTATTGGATTGACCGCCGTTAACTAGGAGTAAAAGTCCCCGGATACACCAGCACCTAGGCTCAAGTACGAGTCCTAGGCCTCTTCTCAGAATCGGAATGGTTACCGAAAAATATGAAGAAAGGAGTAAAAATATTTAATTTAAACTGAAACCATTCTCACAAAGAGTAGACCTCAGAATATTTTGTAGAGGGAGAAAAAAGAATTGGAGACTTGTTTGTTGAATAAAGAGAAAATGACTCTATTTATAGGCTTAAAAGGATGAGTTGGCTAGAAACATATTATGCCTAATGGTTAGTTATGAGATTAGGTCATCTAGTTAGTTAAAGAATGAATGTGAGTTGAAAAGGGTCAAGTTTTTTATTAAGAAAAAATCCAACATAAAATCAACATGATTAAATAAATAACAGGAGAAAAGAAAAGCTGGCATGTGAAGGGAGCAGTCATGCTAGTCACTGTTCTAAAAGACAAAAACTCACCCACTCGCTTGGGCATGGAATCGGTCGCGTCAACCAGCAGTAAAAGTCTCCTGAAATATACCAACACCTGGTGTGGGCGTGAGCACGGGTCTCGTGCACAGATGAGGAACGGTCGCCCACTAAGTAAAATAAAAGTTTATTTGAAAACAAAGAACAGAACTCTTCACGTGAAAAATCTCAATAAGAGGGAGAAAAGAAGTGTTGTAGTGTTATTTCTCTTGCTACTGGATGGAAGGGTCTATTTATAGGCTTCAAACCCCAATAGTTGTAACCGCAAAAGAGATTCACGAACAAGCAATCGGGTTGTTGATAGATTTTCTCACCCGACGTGCAAGTCTAATGAGAGTCGATCAAAGTTTTAATCAATCAAAAAATAAAAAATAAAACAAAAACGGCTCATTGCGTGTGCATGTAATGAACCGTCTCAATGCATATAAATCATAAGAAATAGGATGAGAAATGAGTGATATTTAAATCATTTTCTTTCTCATATCCGATCCCACGTGAGACTAGACAAATAGGCTAAAAAGAACACTATAAGAAAATTCAAGTTTTCTCTTAATTGTGTCCACTCAACTCCAACCCAACAAGAGCAACAAGAGGTAGGGGTGAGCAGAGTTCGGTTATAACCAAAATAACTGACCAAAAATCGAAACCCGAACCCGATTCGAACCGAACCGCTCTAGTTCGGTTCGGTTTCGGTTTTGTGTTTCAAAACCGAATTCGACCGAACCGAACCGAATCTCTCACCCTATATATCACCCCACCCAAATTCAATTTAGTGAATCATATAGTTCATAATAAAAACTGGTGAAAATTTATCTCATACTTCTAGCAATACCATCTTTTTTATGTTGAATATGTGAAAGTTATGTTAAGTACACTATCACTATTAAGAATAATATTTATATTAATATAGTTCTTTTTTTTTTCATTCTTACCATTAAAAGTTAGTAATAATTATGTGAGTTTTGATATAAGAGCCCAAATACAGCGTAAAAGTTTTAGAATATGAAAATTTTAATTTACATTAAGGTTAGGGTCTTTTTCTTATTTATTGAATATTTGATATTAGAATATTAAAGGATGATAATATAACGGTGATTAAAAAATGTAAGAAATGATGAAAAAATATTGGCCTAACCGAAAAAACCGAAAAACCGAATCGAACTGAGTGGGTTCGGTTCGGTTCGGTTGCTAAGTCTAATAGTTGATTTTGCAAAAATTAGCAAAAACCGAACCGAACCGATCGATGCTCACCCCTAACAAGAGGCTCTAGTGTGCAACCAATCCGAGTGACCAGTAGCCTTCACTATTAGTCAAACCAATCACAATCAATTGATTACATCCCCTTAATTAATCTACAAGATTAGGTTCATAGTGTGAGTATTACACAAACTCAAAAGACTAGAGGACGAGGTGCATGTGGGTGGGCCCATCAATGCCATCTCCATCTTGTCTGTCTGATTAAAAGCAACCACCATGCTTGGAATTTGTCTTAATTGGTTGGAATAATTATCATGATGAAAGTGCATGCACCTCAACCTTGAAGCACGCTAGAATAATTATCCTTTTGGAATTTTTATTTGAAGCATAAGGGGCAAAAAAAGGAGGGAGAGTACTCAAGTTGAGTTTGATAAGTTCGCCACGTGTCCATTTTTAGTCCAAAGAGACAGTGCGCCGGAGAGACAGAGACCCGGCCATGTGCAACACAGGTTGGAGCCCGGGATTAACTGACACGTCGGTCGAAATTACCGGAGCCACCGACCCCAAAGGGTGTGTTTATTAGACTAATCTCTGGTTATTAATTAGTTAATTTGTTAGTTAATTGGAGATGTGTCTGTCATGTGCATAACAAATTGTTGTACCGTGCAACTGCTGCCACCGGCACCGGCCGAATTTCTAAATTGTCGGCATTAGTTTTTGTCACACCAAACTGCTAATGAAATTTTAAGTTAGTCTAATTATCTTTGTCTTTGGTTTGACGAAATTGGAGCTACACGCCACAGCAAATTTGTCCTCTTTATCAGCCAAGGGACTGTTTGTTTGCATTGAAAGTGGGCGATCCTTTCTAATATGTGGACTTCACGAGTTTTTTCTCATTTGTTTGTTGTGAAACTGAGAAGGAAAAGTATGTGTGGGGTTCATGTGAAATCTCAGTTTTTTAGCACTACAACGCTCTATCATGATTCTGAGTTAAAAACTCAAAAAATATAGAAAAAGTAAACGTGAAGCCTACACAATTTTCCTCACCAAACAAAGCCTAGAGAATTGGCCTAGCTCAGTTACTATAAGAAACAAAATAACACTATGATTATTACACCCATAGAAAAATAATAAATAATAAGGTTGATGTTTCTGCAAAAAAAATCTTGCTTGCGTTTACTGGAAAACGAATCGGGAACAAACAACAATTGTTGTGAAGTTTTAGGATTTCTCAGAACCTACTTACTGGTGATAGTCAATTTTAAAGGGTTTTGGTGGGGGTTTTGCTTATTGATTAAGTCAGTACAACTTTAGTTTTCCTGTTTTAATTAGGAGTCTATAATGCATTCTTTTTATTAAAACTTTTTAATAAAGCACGAAAAGCCTCTTTAGTTTCCCTTTTCTTTGTTCTTAAAAAGAAAATTAGGAGTCTATAATAGACCCAACGTGGGCCTTGGGCCCTGCTCTTGACATCTTCACAATTATAATTATAACGAGAAAAATATGGCCCACACAGTGGCCTTTGCAACTGATCAGTACTATCATATGGGGGCAAAAACACATGCTAATGGAAAAATATTTGTTTACTGTTATTTCCTCATTAAAAATATAATAAACGTGGAGGCCAGTGATTATGGAGAAAATTTTGTCCCATACCACATCTAAAACTCCTAATTATTTATCGTTAATTCATAATCCAAATATTTATTATGATCCTCATTTACTCATTGACGGTCACATTTGTTTCATTGCTGGAAAAAAAAACCAGTTCGTTTTGTAGCCATGAACAGAGAGTGCCGCATATTTCTTTCTTTTTCTTCATTTTCTTCTTTTGACAATACAGTGTGCAAGTTCTCACCAATGTCTTTTTCAGTAGACAAATGAGAAGGAGAATTGTCACAGAAGTAGTTAAATTTTGACCCTAAATACACGCAACATTTTGACTTGTTGAATCCATGGAGATACAACCACCACATCTCTCACTAGCTCAGTCCCACCAAAATGGCCCAACTGATGAATTCTCATGGTGATTTAGATTGTCGAGACACTTGGGCCTGTGTAATGTGTGGAGTGTGGAAACTATGTTAGAATTTATTCATTATAGAAAAAGATCGATTGCATTTATGTATGGATCTAAATAGCATGTATGATGAATCTTAATAAAGAGTTTTAGATAACATATCTTTTCGAAGGACAATGAATTATACCCAGATCTGAATCTTCGCTGTAGGGAACGAGATGGAGAGCTTTCTCTCTGCTAAACCTAACCTCCTATGGGTGGAGAATAATGCGTGACTGCAGAGAGGAACTTCCTCTCTATGGGGCTGTTTGTTTCGCCGTAAAAAGCGTAAAAGTCCGTAATTCGTAAATGACTTACAACCCAATTACAACTACGACGTTTGTTTGGACCGTAATTCATAAAACACTTACGCAACTTAACTACCACTCACTTGCAACCCAATTCCCATTCACTTACAGCCCAGTTACAGTCAATTTTGTGGTTATGCAAATTTGTATTATTTTTTTATGTTAATATTAATTTTTTTTAATATTTAGCATTTTTAATATTTATTTGCAATATTAAAACTTTTTAAACAATCAAATAGTTAATTTTGTGATCAGTTTTTTCACTTACGGCTTACACATTACAACAGCCAAACACCGTAAAATACAATACACTTTCCCACTGACAACTTATATTACCAACTAAACACCGTAAAACTTACATGCATGTAACTCATTTAAAACTGTAAAAACTTTACCAATTACGAATTACGAATTACGACCAATTACGACAACCAAACAAACCCTATATATAATCCTTTAATTAGTGACCTTCTCATAATGCCCTTAACCCTAATTAGAGAGTAGTATCAGGTCCCACGGACATTTACAATTTAGTGCAGCTATTAGACACACCTAATATGTTGACTAACATAAATTGCACGTGTGTTATGATATGAGATAAGAAATAGGGTATGAATCGAATCAGAAAATATCTTACAATCTCCCACTCGGGAGATACCTCACTAAAATTTTTTTGAAAAAATATTTATTTTGAAAAACTTTTCTATCTCATATCACAATTTTATTTTAAAAACGGATGGTCATCCTTTGATTTTTGAAAAAACTCACACGTGAAATTTATTGTTAATCATGGTGCACTCAAACTACTGGCACTCTACGACTAAGAGGATGACTAGTACAGTTCACGGACAAATTTCGGTCAAGCTTTATATTTTTGCCTAATTTATATCGTGGACTTTCGAACTAATTACCTAACAGCTTTCGAGAGATACTTTATTGATGGAGTTTAGTACGCATATGACAAATGTACATGTAGTATGTATAATACATTTTCATAAGTGTCCTGTAACGTATGCTTACCAGACACACACTATCTCAATACTTAGACGATCGTCATGCGAATACCATCGCTCATATTGAGATGAAGGCTTAAGATCGTGGAGTCTACCTACGTCCAGCTCAAGCGACCTTGAGAATCCTCAGTAGTCTTCTTCAAAAGCACTTCATACTTTAACATGTGCAATTGCACAACTTTATCTTTAACATTATAAATGAGTATTAAATAATATAGCTGAAATAAAATATCATATAATAACTGTATGTAACTACCTAAGGAAAAAAAAAAACTTGAGGGAAAATTCAGAGAAGAGAAGGACCAAGTCAAGTGCCGTAAAGTTAAGGAAAAATACTCTGACATGCAGAATATTTCACATATATACATTTGTCACTAAACATCACTTTCTATGGTACAAGTACTCGCAATGATCCAGAATGAATCTAGCTGAGGATGGACATTGTAATTTATACTTCAAGCATAATCAGTTCAGTATCAAAAGAAGAGTAGGCCGTGGACAGATAACAGCAAACGTCCAACGATCTGCACATAATGTCATGTAAAAATCCATACTCACACAAGAACTCTTGATGAAGAAGCATCATGCATAAAAAATAAAAATGTACGAGTACCTAATGCTTTTGACGCAAGTGCAAGAAATCTAAAAATTTTCTCAGCAAATTGAGCAAATAAATATAACACTTTTGAGAAATAATATGCTGGATAGCTTACAAAATGACATTTCAATGTCATCCAAACTTTCAGCATACATCACATTTCTTGACATCGCCCAATTCACAAAGAAATCATTCTTACATGATTATACATACAGATAGCTAACAGTTATACCAAACCAGAGTTACAACAAATAACTGGATACAAGCAGCTTGAAACTGTTTTCATGTAATGCACTAAAACACTAGGCTATTTTACATGCACATAAAAGATTTCACAGTGCACACAGATGCTTTATACCCTGAGCCAGCAAATTCAGCACTGGCAAAATTTTCAGATATGCATAAAAACATTGTGTCGTTTAGTTAATAAAAATGCTCTCCTTGCAAATATACGTAAAAACAAAATATAGACACTAAATAGTTTATTACAATACGCTTTTTATCAAGCTACAAACCGTATACTGGTATACAGTACATTTAAACACTTCTGAAAAAATGCAGCAACCAGGAAAAAAAATGTTTGTCTACCAACCTCACACAGAAGTTAAGCTAGTCTTCTTTTTCTTTCCACTAGTAAAAAAGCAATGGGAAAAAACCAATACACCATCTTTAGCTACTTTGTCCATCATCCTCTCCTTCCTGAAAAAACAAAGTTTTTCAAGGGTGAAAACATCTCCAAAAAGGATAGAAGGAAGTGATTAGCAAGTTTAGAAATTATATAAAGGAAAAAATAACAACAAAAATAATTGAGTCCAGATGAAATAATACAATTACCTACATCTTTCCAGTGTCTTGCTTCTACAGATTTTAAGGATCAGTTGGAATAAATTACCCAGAAAATATATGTCATCTTACTTGCACCTCTATAATTTAAATTTGCAAAAAGTACCTTTAAGCTTCATGATTTGCATTTTCTCAGTTGAACAATATAATGTTCAAAAAAATTTAATGCAGACATCCAAATCAAACATTTAAATAATGATTGGATTAGTATAGACTTTAAAATGTATGTATAGCCTACTAGGTTAGAAATGATCTGCCCAGCTCATAAGAAGAGGCAGCATTATGGTTTCTGTGAACCATAACTCAGATACAGCTGCATTTACCCACAAAGAGCAAACATAAGCATCCAGTTAAGATTACAAATAAACTAGATTTCAGTGACAACCATATGTATTCTTTTACTTTTAAAATGAAAAGATAATCCAGAGGGAAAGTCCTTTTTTGCATCTAGATCTTCTCCCTTCCTATCACAGTCAAGCCAGCTTCATCCTTGCATACTGTTAAAGTTTTGATTAGTTAGTTTCTTATCAGGAGTATTTAGTTTAGTCTTTATTTTATTAGGAGTTTTTATATTGTTATGTGTCCTATTCGTATTATCAGTTGTATTTGTAATTGCCTATAAATAATAAGTGTTAGAGAGAGGAATCATCAACTCTCACAAATATTTTCCTCTAAAATTCTGATATGTACATTCCCCCCTCTAACCAAGCCATTTTTGGTTGAGGATCATCATAGTAATTTTCAATCAAAAAGACCGAACATACTAAATGAACATGTTAAGATTCACATTTGAAACATATTTAGAGCTATTACAGAGATGTAAATATTGCTCTAACCTCACAATGTCAATATGTATATAATCCAGATCTGGAACTAACATAAGCATTTGATTGGATATATATTGCATAATTTTCAGTGAACTTCAAACTGTTGTATCTCATTTTAGTTTGCTTGTAAACATTTAATAAACAAATGCATTCTTACATATAAGCATAATTATTAATCCAAACGTCTATTCAACAGAGAACATGTAAAGGGAACATGGAAATTTAGATTTCAGTATTTAATTTCTCAAACCAAGAATTCTCATTTATGCAATACCTTTCCCATCCTTGTAACCTCAAAACAAATTTTATGAAGTAACTGATAAACTCAAGCAGATGCATAAAAACACTATTTACCTCAAGCTTCATCATCATTCACCTCAGACTTTGACTTGTCCCAATCCTCTCACTCAGCATTCTATTCCCAAAAGCAACAAAAAACATATCTGAAAGTTAACATTACAAGAAAATTCTCAATAAATTCACAACTAACAAAAAACAAATCTATTTCCTAAACTAGTCCATGTTAGATCAAACCCAAGAGATTCCATCAAACAATTATCATGCAACTAAGAACACTAAAAAAACAAGAAGCAGATAGAAAATACATGAAGATGAAGAAGGCACTCTGAGGCCTCTTAGGCTTGTTCAGATCCTTCGCCTTCTTCTCGTCCCCCTTCCTCACGGCGAGCCTTGGATCGAGAAATACAACAGATCTGAATCAGATCGTTAAAAAACATACTAAAATCACAAAAAACGACCAAAAAATCAAGAGCAAAAGGCGATCGAAGACACTTTACATGTCCGTCGCCCTTGAGAGGGTATTTATAATAAGAAGGGAATTGGAAGTGAGGCGGTCTGATGAAATCACACGATTTGGGCGGGATTTCAAATTCGAGACGGAACAATTGTCACGGGCGGATTCTTTTGACTTCGAACCACTCAAACTCGCGCGGTACTTAACTCGCTCTTTCCCTTAGAGGCGAAGCTAAGTCAGTCTACCCTCTCACTCACTCACTCAAGAGAGAGAACACTTGGAGAAGAAGTGGAAACTTGTATTGCTTACTCTTGCTTTCCTTGATGATTACAAATGAGCACCCTTGCCCTATTTATAGGGAAGGACTTGTACAAGAATTCACTAGAATTGGAGGCTTCTAGAATATCTAGAACCTCCCTTATATTCATCTCTAAATATCTTGTTCTAGAATCTTCTAGGAATCTCCTATGGAATATCCCTCTAAGAGAATCTTCTAGGGAATATCCCTCTTTACATAGTATTTACAATATTATCCAAGAAGACTCTAGAACCTCTCACTACATGGGATGGCCCAGATGAGCCCAAGTGTACCAAGATGGAGCGGTTCGTGACATTCTCCCCCACCTATCCGAGCGATGCCCTCATCGCTGAGTTTTCTCCTGATGGAACTTGTAACACCCCGCTTCCGGAATACGTACTTAGTTGCGTATTCAGATTTCTCGATCGTGTTTTTCGATTTACTTCCTGTATTTGTTTTGTATTATGAATTCTTTATATGATCGTTTTGTCTTGGATTTAGATTCATGGACTCGGAGTCAGCCCTAGTCTGAACCGAGGGCCCGATACTAGAGTATTGCTCGATTTGGACCTTCTGGTATTCTGATTTGACCGGTTTCAGTTTTAAACATCATTTTCCAATATTTTAGATTTTCTATAATTTTCTGAAATTTTCTTGGATTAAGTTGAAAATCTTCAAAACCGGTGTCGGCCAGTCCCGTTGATCGATTCCCAGATTTTTAATTTACAAACGGTTTAGAATTTCTAAAAGTGCCTTTTTACATTACTTCTTAAAATCATATTTTTTATCTAAATACTTTTTCTGGGATTTATCAGATTTTATCAAAATCCGACCAATCCGGTGTATACCGAGATTGACGGTTGACTTCAGGATTTTTATCTGGAAAATGAGATCTAATCTTTGAAAACCGATTTCACCGAAAATCATTTATAATATCTATTATTTTTGTGAATTTTTGGGAAACTTTCCGAGTTATTTTTTTTTGGGCTTTTCCGGAGTTTTCAGTATTTTCCCAGATACCGAGGAGATTGCCCCATATATTCCACTCTTGTCTTTTCCCCATTTTCTCTCTCCTCCCTCAAACGCGAGCTTCACCTACCTGGGATTCTGCATTAAATGCAGAGATCCTCTCCTCACCTCCCCATTCTTCATTTAATGCGCTGCTAATCACTTCCATCAAGTCATCATGACTTTTGTCCTTTTGTGAAACGCAGCCTTTTTGCATCTCATCCTGGACGCAGCTTTCATTCCCGCGTCCAATTCTTTGGCTTGAAACGCAGCCTATCTCCTTCCAATGAAACGTAAGCTTCATTCCTTGGCTTCCAAAGTCAAACTTGCAATCATTACTTCCCCACTATATAAATCACCCCACTCCTTCTCTCTCTTTCATTTCTCTTCTTCTTCTTCCTTGTTTCCTGCAACCACCAACAGAGAGCAAGGAAGACAACCTCTTGCTTCCTTTGGCCACCATACTCCACCTTCTCCATCTCCATTTTCACCACCAACACCATCACTTCTTTCTTCTCCATCTCCTCCTCCTTTTCCAACAACAACAACATCTCCATACCACCTTCTTCAACCTCTTTTCACCATAAAACACCAAAGAACCCATCCTCTCCAACAAAACTTCACCACCATCTCCACCACCACCTACATCTCCTTGGCCACCACCAAGTATACCATCTTCACCTCCACGGCGAGCTCTTTCATTCTAGCCAACTAATCGCTCCCCGTGGCACCGTTTGCAAAATCCCATTTTGGCAACTTGAACTAGACTTGCACCATCAACCTCCCTCTCTTGTGAAGACCGGCCACTCCTCTTGGATTGAGGCCGCGTTCTTCTCCGGCGGCAAGACTTAGGGCTGGTACCCTCCTTTTGGATTGGGGCCGAACTTCCCTTCGTTGGACGCAGCAAAGGATCATCGTTAGGCGAGTGATTTTCCTCGCCAAAGACTTAGTTAACTTGTATTTTCATATCAACAAACCATAACTTCCAAAGTTGGTTTTGCTCTCTGTTTTACAGTATTAGCCGACTTGACCCATGTATAAGTCGACTACCCCCCTTGAAACGCAGCCTTGTTTCTTGAGACGCGCCACTTTCTTGAAACGCGGCTCTCGGAGACGCGGCCATCCCTAGTCGACTACCCATAATTCCCTAGTCGACTAACTTTCTTCCTGAAACGCAGCTCTCCCAAACGCGGCCTTATTAGTCGACTAGACCCTTTACTATAGTCGACTAACCTCTTATAAGTCGACTACCTTCTCTCCCTAGTCGACTAACTCTGGCTACCTGCTGTGGGTTATCACTTTCTTGAATATGGACTTTATCCTCGGGACTTGCATTACATATTGTGTTATTACTTGACTTATTACTCTTATTCTTCATGAACACTCGTCATTGGCAATAAACCTGATACCTGTTATGGTTAACTCTCTTCTCTTGACCTTGTGATTATCATGTTTACGGGAATCCTGCCTTGTTATTCTGAATGGAACTAAGTGCCACACGGAACAAAGTGCCACACCATACACGGTGGGGGCCACCTCTTGAATCTGTGGGGGCCACCTCTAGAATCCATCCCCTCAGAACAAAGTGCCACATGGAACAAAGTGCCACACTACCTACGTGGTGGGGGCCACCTCTTGAATCTGTGGGGGCCACCTCTTGAATCTGTAGGGCCATTTCCTGTCATGTCCAGTTATTCCCGTAATCTGATAATATTGATAAGCCATAAAAAGGACAACTTACACGGGGAATGGGAGGAAGTGATGGATGCCGGAATGATGCCTTACTTATAGTAGTGGATTACCTGAACTGACGATTCGTGTTAGAGGGATTTAAGGCCCTCAGAAGATGCGTGTTAGGGGGATTTAAGGCCCTCAAGCTGGTCCCGGGCGTACGGGAACTACTATAAGAGGAGCTATCAGTTCTCCATCTGCTTCCAATAACAACCCTCGGCTTGCTTATATATGGATGTATGTGTGTTGAGATGTACACCAGGACACATACCTAGATATATGGGTCAGACGAGTAATAATATGACTCCTGTTATGTACTCCTGTTACGATTCCCGTTATGACTCCTGTTATGATTCCTGTTATGTACTCCTGTTATGCCCGTTATGATTCCTGTTATGATTCCTATTATGTACTCCTGTTATGCCTGTTATGTGTTCTTGTTATGACCACTTTGTAATTCGGGTTGTATGTGCTTGGATTACGATGATATGAGATAAAGGTATATAGATGAGGGTTTCCTTGTTTGGATTATTCCTTCGATGTACTAGTCTCATGGAGCCGTGACCTAAGCTTATACAATCGTTTTTGCCCGTAATGAGGTTTTATATCGGATTTCCTGTTTTATGATTATTATGCTATATCTGTTCATACCATGCTCTTTACTTTTATTCTAACCCGCCTGTCTCCTGTTCTTATCTGATCATATCATGAGTACTTCCTACTTGATATTATTTGTGCTCGTCCTGGCTCGCCACTTGGCTTTTGCTTCACCATTCGCCTGGGGAGTTTCATCTGACTCCCCTGGATCCTCATGTCCAGGTTTTGGAGCTTGGAGCGTGTGGATTCCTTCTGTTGCTGATCAGAGTAGCGCAGCGGTAGCGCGGATCTTCAACAGACCGTCCGGAACTCCATCCTTCCAGGCCCCCTGTTTGCCTCTCGAGTTTTCCTATTGCAAACTCGTGAGTGCCTTTTGCATAGTTCATACATATACATATCTTTGTATTCTCGCATTTGCGCCTATCAGGTGATGTAATATTATTGTAATATTTGTCACCTCTGGGGATAACTTTGTAATTGTACTCATATGTTGGAATGTATAATGCACCATTTGCTTCCGTACTCTGATTCTTGCTTGTACTGATGCTTAGCGTATATATGTGAGGGTATTTCTGACCTGCGTATATACGTTGCAGTAACGTCTCCGTACCCGCCGGATCGGGGCGTTACAGGGTGGTATCAGAGCCTAGGCTCTCACATCCTCAGTACGTCCAGATGGCAAATTAATGGTAAAGATATTTGCAACTGGAATACAAGAGTCCTGGTTATACAATCCAACTACAAGTGCAGAGTTATCTTTCTCTTTCTTCTGATCCATTCCTTGTATCCTGAGACCCTTCAATCTTTTCCCTTCCAGTTTCTTCTTGTTTCCCACTCCAACCAACTCAAATATGGAAAGACGGGGAACACGCAATGGTCCTAGTACCTCTCAAGATGGACCCAACAGAGACAGTGATGGTATGATAAGGATACTTCAAGGGATGATGCAAAGTCAACAACAGCAGACAGAGCTTCTACGTCAAGGACTGCTGGTTGCACCCCGAGAACAGAGGCCAGGCAACGTGTCAGATTTCAGGAGATTACAGCCGGCGATCTTTTCAGGTACAGAGAAGCCCCTGGATGCAGAACAGTGGCTGATAGACATAACAGATCTTTTGAAGGCGGCCCGAGTCCCTGATGAGAACCAAGTGGAAGTGGCCAAGATACAATTGAAGGATGTGGCCCGGACATGGTGGTTGGCGGAAGAAGCAACACTGGAGAAACCCATCACATGGGACCAGTTCTCAAAGGGTTTCTATGAGAGATTCTTCCCGGCAACAGCTCAAAGGAAATGGAAGAACAATTTATCCGGCTACAACAACGGAATCGGTCAGTGGATGAATATGCTGCCGAATTCTTGAGGCTTAGCAGGTTTGCGCCTTACATGGTGACAGACGAAGAAAAACGGGCTAGCCGATTTCAGCAAGGGCTGAAGATGGATGTTCAGATGCTTCTTATTCCTCAACAGCTGAAGACGTACTCTCAGGTTCTCTCCATTGCCCGTGAAGTAGAACGAGGACTGGAGAAGAAGAGTGAGAACCAGGTACAGAACAAGTCAGTAAAGAGACCCTTTCAGTTGATGAATGAAGAAGATACAGCTAGGACAATCAATGGCCCGATAGTCAAGCGACCGTTCCAACCCCCTCTTCCTCAGATCATATGCAACTTCTGCCACAAGCCCGAACATTATAGGAAGGATTGTCGAATGGCTAACGGACTATGCTTAGCCTGTGGAACGGGAAGTCATGCAATAAGAGATTGCCCATTCAGAAGGATAGGAAATATGGCACCAATCAGACCAGCACTTCCAGCCCCACCACTTCCAGCTCCACCACATAGAAGGAACCCAGAACCCGTAGACCAAAGAGTTCCATTTTCACCCCAGCAGTATGATCACCCACAGAGAGGAGCAAGACCTAGAGCAGATTATGGCAGAGGCCAAGTTCACAACATGGCGGCAGAGGTATCAGATGAAGCAGCAGCTGAGTATGAAGCTCAATATCTGGAGCAGGAACCTTGAGGATGTCACTATTACAGCAACCCCTGACCTTTTGTATTTGGAGTTGGTTATCCTTGTCCAGCTACCCCTGATCTTTTGTACCTTGGGTTGGTTATCTTTTTAAATATTCCACCTTATCCTATTCTCATTGTCCATCCTGGTCCTTCCTGTGTTCATCTTACCCCCGTTTTGGTTTTTCAAAGCCTTTATTTCCGCCCTTGTCCTCTTTGTGTTCAATTTACCCCTTATCGAAATTGCGAGGACGAAATTTTTTGTAAGGTGGATGGATTGTAACACCCCGCTTTCGGAATACGTACTTAGTTGCGTATTCAGATTTCTCGATCGTGTTTTTCGATTTACTTCCTGTATTTGTTTTGTATTATGAATTCTTTATATGATCGTTTTGTCTTGGATTTGGATTCATGGACTCGGAGTCAGCCCTAGTCTGAACCGAGGGCCCGATCCTAGAGTATTGCTCGATTTGGACCTTCTGGTATTCTGATTTGACCGATTTCAGTTTTAAACATCATTTTCCAATATTCTATATTTTCTATAATTTTCTGGAATTTTCTTGGATTAAGTTGAAAATCTTCAAAACCGGTGTCGGCCAGTCCCGTTGACCGATTCCCGGATTTTTAATTTACAAACGGTTTGGAATTTATAAAAGTGCCTTTTTACATTACTTCTTAAAATCATATTTTCTATCTAAATACTTTTTCTGAGATTTATCAGATTTTATCAAAATCCGGCCAATCCGGTGTATACCGAGATTGACGGTTGACTTCAGGATTTTTATCTGGAAAATGAGATCTAATCTTTGAAAACCGATTTCACCAAAAATCATTTTATAATATCTATTATTTTTGTGAATTTTTGGGAAACTTTCCGAGTTATTTTATTTTTAGGCTTTTCCGGAGTTTTCAGTATTTTCCCAGATACCGAGGAGATTGCCCCATATATTCCACTCTTGTCTTTTTCCCATTTTCTCTCTCCTCTCTCAAACGCGAGCTTCACCTACCTGGGATTCTGCATTAAATGCAGAGATCCTCTCCTCACCTCCCCATGCTTCATTTAATGCGCTGCTAATCACTTCCATCAAGTCATCATGACTTTTGTCCTTTTGTGAAACGCAGCCTTTTTGCATCTCCTCCTGGACGCAGCTTTCATTCCCGCGTCCAATTCTTTGGCTTGAAACGCAGCCCATCTCCTTCCAATGAAACGCAAGCTTCATTCCTTGGCTTCCAAAGTCAAACTTGCAATCATTACTTCCCCACTATATAAATCACCCCACTCCTTCTCTCTCTTTCATTTCTCTTCTTCTTCTTCCTTGTTTCCTGCAACCACCAACAGAGAGCAAGGAAGACAATCTCTTGCTTCCTTTGGCCACCATACTCCACCTTCTCCATCTCCATTTTCACCACCAACACCATCTCTTCTTTCTTCTCCATCTCCTCCTCCTTTTCCAACAACAACAACATCTCCATACCACCTTCTTCAACCTCTTTTCACCATAAAACACCAAAGAACCCATCCTCTTCACCAAAACTTCACCACCATCTCCACCACCACCTACATCTCCTTGGCCACCACCAAGTATACCATCTTCACCTCCACGGCGAGCTCTTTCATTCTAGCCAACTAATCGCTCCCCGTGGCACCGTTTGCAAAATCCCATTTTGGCAACTTGAACTAGACTTGCACCATCAACCTCCCTCTCTTGTGAAGACCGGCCACTCCTCTTGGATTGAGGCCGCGTTCTTCTCCGGCGGCAAGACTTAGGGCCGGTACCCTCCTTTTGGATTGGGGCCGAACTTCCCTTCGTTGGACGCAGCAAAGGATCATCGTTAGGCGAGTGATTTTCCTCGCCAAAGACTTAGTTAACTTGTATTTTCATATCAACAAACCATAACTTCCAAAGTTGGTTTTGCTCTCTGTTTTACAGTATTAGCCGACTTGACCCATGTATAAGTCGACTAACCCCCTTGAAACGCAGCCTTGTTTCTTGAGACGCGCCACTTTCTTGAAACGCGGCTCTCGGAGACGCGGCCATCCCTAGTCGACTACCCATAATTCCCTAGTCGACTAACTTTCTTCCTGAAACGCAGCTCTCCCAAACGCGGCCTTATTAGTCGACTAGACCCTTTACTATAGTCGACTAACCTCTTATAAGTCGACTACCTTCTCTCCCTAGTCGACTAACTCTGGCTGCCTGCTGTGGGTTATCACTTTCTTGAATATGGACTTTATCCTCGGGACTTGCATTACATATTGTGTTATTACTTGACTTATTACTCTTATTCTTCATGAACACTCGTCATTGGCAATAAACCTGATACCTGTTATGGTTAACTCTCTTCTCTTGACCTTGTGATTATCATGTTTACGGGAATCCTGCCTTGTTATTCTGAATGGAACTAAGTGCCACACGGAACAAAGTGCCACACCATACACGTTGGGGCCACCTCTTGAATCTGTGGGGGCCACCTCTAGAATCCATCCCCTCAGAACAAAGTGCCACATGGAACAAAGTGCCACACTACCTACGTGGTGGGGGCCACCTCTTGAATCTGTGGGGGCCACCTCTTGAATCTGTAGGGCCATTTCCTGTCATGTCCAGTTATTCCCGTAATCTGATAACATTGATAAGCCATAAAAAGGACAACTTACACGGGGAATGGGAGGAAGTGATGGATGCCGGAATGATACCTTGCTTATAGTAGTGGATTACCTGAACTGACGATTCGTGTTAGAGGGATTTAAGGCCCTCAGAAGATGCGTGTTAGGGGGATTTAAGGCCTCAAGCTGGTCCCGGGCGTACGGGAACTACTATAAGAGGAGCTATCAGTTCTCCATCTGCTTCCAATAACAACCCTCGGCTTGCTTATATATGGATGTATGTGTGTTGAGATGTACACCAGGACACATACCTAGATATATGGGTCAGACGAGTAATAATATGACTCCTGTTATGTACTCCTGTTACGATTCCCGTTATGACTCCTGTTATGATTCCTGTTATGTACTCCTGTTATGCCCGTTATGATTCCTGTTATGATTCCTGTTATGTACTCCTGTTATGCCTGTTATGTGTTCTTGTTATGACCACTTTGTAATTCGGGTTGTATGTGCTTGGATTACGATGATATGAGATAAAGGTATATAGATGAGGGTTTTCTTGTTTGGATTATTCCTTCGATGTACTAGTCTCATGGAGCCGTGACCTAAGCTAATACAATCGGTTTTGCCCGTAATGAGGTTTTATATCGGATTTCCTGTTTTATGATTATTATGTTATATCTGTTCATACCATGCTCTTTACTTGTATTCTAACCCGCCTGTCTCCTGTTCTTATCTGATCATATCATGAGTACTTCCTACTTGATATTATTTGTGCTCGTCCTGGCTCGCCACTTGGCTTTTGCTTCACCATTCGCCTGGGGAGTTTCATCTGACTCCCCTGGATCCTCATGTCCAGGTTTTGGAGCTTGGAGCATGTGGATTCCCTCTATTGCTGATCAGAGTAGCGCAGCGGTAGCGCGGATCTTCAACAGACCGTCCGGAACTCCATCCTTCCAGGCCCCCTGTTTGCCTCTCGAGTTTTCCTATTGCAAACTCGTGAGTGCCTTTTGCACAGTTCATACATATACATATCTTTGTATTCTCGCATTTGCGCCTATCAGGTGATGTAATATTATTGTAATATTTGTCACCTCTGGGGATAACTTTGTAATTGTACTCATATGTTGGAATGTATAATGCACCATTGCTTTCGTACTCTGATTCTTGCCTGTACTGATGCTTAGCGTATATATGTGAGGGTATTTCTGACCTGCGTATATACGTTGCAGTAACGTCTCCGTACCCGCCGGATCGGGGCGTTACAGAACTTCTCGATCAAGTTCTCGAACTGTCAAAGAGCTCGTGCCGGTTCCCAATTGCTCTCGCTATCTGGCAATTCTTTTCACTTCACAAAGTATTCCAATTTCGGGTGGTTGTTTGCTTCACGAACCGTCCTATCCGCTATGATCTCCTCTGCTTCCTTATCGAACTCCATGCGAATTCCTGCTGGTGCTCGACTGGATTTTTCACGATCCAGATCTTCCGCGTCCTTATGGTAAGGCTTTAACATGCTCACATGAAAGACCGGATGATACTTCACTATTGGGGGAAGTTGCACCCTGTAGGCTACATTTCCACTCTTTTCTTAATAGGAAATGGGCCTTCGTACTTTCTTATCAAGCTCTTGTGTAGTCCCTTGTGCCGATCTAAAGTAGAGAGCTTAACAAGGACTAGGTCGCCAACCTGATACTCTACGTGTCTTCTCTTCTTATCAGCCCATTTCTTCATTCTCTTGGCCGCCTTGTTTAGATACGAACGCGCCAGCTCGTTCTGCTCTTGCCATCCCTTAGCAAATTTATAGGCAGCTGGGTACTTTCCTTGTAGCCGATAGCAATGGAGTTAGGAGTGAGCGGCTGCTGTCCAGTGACGATCTTGAACGGACTCTTCCCGGTAGACTCACTCCTCTATAGGTTGTAGGAGAATTCGGCTATGTCCAGAAGCTTCGCCCAATCCTGCTGGTTGGCACGACATAGTGCCTCAGGTAGACCTCCAACAAGCCATTCCCCATTCTATCTGGCCATCCGTCTGAGGGTGGAAGCTAGTGGAGAAGTTCAAGTCCGACCCCATGAGATTGAAGAGCTCCGTCCAGAACCTGCCTGTGAAGCGGCCATCTCGATCACTCACGATCGTCTTAGGCAAACCCCAATACTTCACCACATGCTCCAAGAATAGTGGGGCTGCTATCTCGGCTGGACACTTGGCTGGGGCTGGAATGAAGATGCCATACTTTGAGAGCCGGTTGACCACCACCATAATAATATTGCACCCTCGGACTTGGGTAAGCCCATGATGAAATCCATAGAGATGCTCTCCCACGGTCGCTCTGGAATCGGCAGTGGTTCCAGCAATCTGGCCGATACTCTTTGCTCCGTCTTATCTTGTTGGCACACAAGACAAGTCCTCACAAAGGCCTCAACATCATCTCTCATGCGAGGCCAATAATAATTTTCTTCTGTGAGAGCTAAGGTATGGTGCACACCTGGATGTCCCGCCCACTGTGAGTCATGGCACTCCTTGAGAAGCTCCCTCCTTAGGTTCCCGAACAACAGCACATACAACCGCCTCCTCTTCGTATAAAGCAGATTTCCTTCTAGCCAGAACCTCCGAGTCTTGCCCTCCTTAGCATACTCCATCATGTTCTTGGCTGTAGGGTCCTGAGCCAAGCCTTCTTTGAGGCGATCGAGTAAGGGACTCTGAGGATGACTCAATATAGCGGCGAACTCAGCCTTTCGACTTAGTGCATCCGCTACTAAGTTGATTCTTCCTGGCTTGTACTCGAGCATATAGTCGAACTCGGCAAGGAAGTCTTGCCATCGCGCCTGCTTGGGAGACAACTTCTTTTGGTTCTGGAAGTAGCTGGTGGCCATATTGTCCGTCTTCACCACGGACCTCGAGCCAAGTAGGTAGTGTCTCCATACTCGAAGACAGCGAACCACAGCTGTCATCTCCTTCTCCTGTACAGTATACCGCCTCTCGGTATCGTTGAGCTTCCGACTCTCATAGGCCATAAGGTGTCCTTCCTGCATCAACACCCCTCCAATCGCAAAGTCACTCGCGTCGGTGTGCACTTCAAATGGCTTGCTGAAGTCGGGTAGTGTGAGAACTGGTTCCTCCGTTACAGCTCTCTTCAAAGCCTCGAACGCCCCCTGGCACTTCGAACTCCAATCCCAAGCCCGATTTTTCTTTAGCAAGTCGGTGAGTGGAGCAGCCATCGCTGAATAGCTATTGATGAACCTCTGATAGTAGTTTACCAAGCCAAGGAAAGATCGCAGCTCCGTCACCTTGGTGGGAGGTTCCCACTCCAATATGGCCTGGATCTTGGCTTGATCCATTCGAATCTTTCCTCTTCTAATGGTGTGGCTGAGGAACATCACTTCCTCTTGTGCGAACGAGCACTTCTCCCTTTTCACATAAAGCTCGTTGCTTCTGAGAGCCTATAACACTTGCCTCAAGTGCTCCACATGCTCGTCCATGGTCTGACTATAGACCACTATATCGTCCAGGTAGACCACCAGAAAATGGTCCAAGAAGGACTCCAACACCTTATTCATCAGAGTGCAGAATGTGGCCGGTGCGTTGGTGAGACCGAATGGCATAACTAGGAACTCGTATGATCCGTACCTGGTCATGCACGCGGTCTTCGATTCATCTCCTTCTGCAATCTGTACTTGATAATACTCCGAGCGTAAGTCAAGCTTGGAAAAGTATCTTGCTTGACCCAACCTGTCGAACAAGTCCGCTATCAGAGGAATAGGGTACTTGTTTTTTCACCGTGATCTTGTTTAGCGCTCGGTTGTCGATGCAAAGCCGCAACGAACCATCATGCTTCTTCTGGAAGAGCACTGGTGCACCATAGGGAGCCTTCGACGGACGAATATATCCGGCATCCAATAACTCCTTCAGCTGCTTTCAAAGTTCTTCCAATTCTGGTGGCGCCATGCCATAAGGACCCATGGCCGGAGGTCGAGTTCCTAACTCGAGCTCAATTTTGTGGTCCACCTCTCTCCTAGGTGAAAGCTTGCTTGGCAGCTTGGCGGGCATGATGTCTTGGTAGGCTTTCAAGACGCCTCGGATCTCCTTAGGTACTTCCTCTCCTTCCTTTGAGCCTTTCTCCACCTTAATGGTAGTAAGAAAGGTCGGCTCATGACGTCGAACTCCCTTGGATATCTGTAAAGCCGAGAGCATTTTGGATGATACATTCTCCCGCTTGATCTGAACTATGCACGCCTTCCCCTCAAGGATGCACATGGTGTTGATGTAGGGAACCAACACGGCCTTCACTTTGTCAAGGAACTCTAAGCCAAGCATCACATCGAAGTCATCCATAGTGAAAACTGTCAGGTTCTCTTGGCCATGCACTCCCCTATGCTCACATCCACCTTGTGAGCGGGACTCGAGTTGACGGCCTTAATGGTGCCTCCTCCCTTAGAGATCTTAAGGTCCAACTTGCTAGCAACATCACTTGAAATAAGAAGATGAGAAGCTCCAGTATCTAGAAGAGCCGTGAAGGTCTTATCGGAGATGGTTGTCTCGACAAACATTGCCCCTCGGGCCTTTCATCCACTTTTGCCTTGATCACATTGAGGAGATGAAGTGAGTGGAGTCTAGTCTCCTCCGGTTGCTTCTCTTCTTCTCTTTGGACAAGAGCAGCGAGACTAGCCCTCTTAGGACAGTCCATGGCTTTGTGGGGATCTCCGCAAAAGTAGCATGCTAACTTCTTCGGACGATCGCTTCCTCCATTGGTGTTGCCGCGGAACTTTCCCTTCTCAAATATCGGCTTAGGTGGGAATCCTTAGATGGTTTCTCCTTTTCTCCCCCACCTTTAGCAGGCTTGCCCCTCTTGTCTTTTGGTTTAGATGAATCTCCTATCTTCTTGAACTCGATAAGAGACTCGGCCACTTGCATGGATTGGGCAAGGGTTTGGACCCCTCACCTTTGTAGTTCCATCTTGGCCCATCCAGAGAGGCCATCCATGAACAAGAATAGGAGTCTTTCTCGCCCATGTCGGGGATCTCCAGCAGTAGTTCTAAAAATTGTTTGATATAATCACGAATGGAACCTTTTTGGGTAAGGCGTCGGTTTTATCTCGGGCCTCGTCCTCGGCATTCTCCGGATAGAACTGCCACTTAAGATCCACCTCGAACTCTTCCCATATGTTGATGGAGCACGTGCCCTTCTTCATATCTTCACATCGCCTCTGCCACCACAACGTAGCGATGTCTTCAAGGTAAAGAGGCACAGCTTGAATCTTAGATGCATCGTCACGAAATTTGACAGCATTGAAGTAGACTTCCATACTCCAAAGGAAGTTATCAATCTCCCGAGCATTCCGAGACCCCTTGTAAGGCTTCGGCTTAGGCACATCTTTAGCCATAAGAGGATATGACACCATACCTCGGGTTGCCAATGCGACATCATGTTGGTCGACCCTCTCCTTGAGTTCGGCTAACTCCTTCAAGAGTACCTCCACGTGGTTCCGCAGAACCGCGTTCTCTTCCCTCAAGGAAGTGTCCCTTGTTGCAACATGTTGGCATCGGAATTCAAGGCCGACTGCATCTCCTCCTGAAGCTCGTCTCCCGCAGAATCTAGCTTCTTGATGCGCTTGTCGTAAGCCTCCAGCTGATCCGTCACGGTAAGCTCCATCTTAGCTAACCGTGCCTCTAGCGTCGCCATGACATCTCGGGACTTCTCCCTACGAGGCTTGGGAGCATCCTTTGGATCTACAGCTCCAACTACCTCGGAACGAAGATCGGGGCTCGACATTATCACTCCCGAATCTAAGCTCTGATACCAACTGTCACGGGCGGATTCTTTTGACTTCGAACCACTCAAACCTGCGCTGCACTTAACTTGTTCTTTCCCCTTAGAGGCGAAGCTAAGTCAGCCTACCCTCTCACTCACTCACTCAGAGAGAGAACACTTGGAGAAGAAGTGGAAGCTTGTATTCCTTACTCTTACTTTCCTTGATGATTACAAATGAGCACCCTTGGCCCCCATTTATAGGCAAGAGCTTGTACAAGAATTCTCTAGAATTGGAGGCTTCTATAATATCTAGAACCTCCCTTATATTCATCCCTAAATACCTTATTCTAGAATCCTCTAGAAATCTCCTATGGAATATCCCTCTAAGGGAATCTTCTAGGGAATATCTCTCTTTATATAGTATTTACAATATTATTCAAGAAGACTCTAGAACCTCTCACCACATGGGATGAGCCCAAGATGAGCCCAAGTGTACCAAGATGGAGCGGTTCGTGACACAATCGCGCTACGATTTGGGTTTGAAGTCTCGGTGGGAGACGACTCGGCCAGAGTCGTCTCGACGGAAGATGATACATTTTCAAGAACCGAATCGTACTTTTCGGCGGAATCGGCCCGACTCAGGGCCAACTCGGTGACGACTCGGTCAATTCTCGAGATGACTCGGGACGAGTCGGTAGGGTCAACTGACTCGGGCCAACTGTTCACATGTGATCTAGGCCAGTTAAAGGAAAAAAATAGATGGAGATCCGAGACCTACATCTTCCTCTTATCGCCTTCGCCTTGACAAGTCTCTCTCTTTCTCACCTATCTCTCCCTCCCTCTGATTTATCCCTCTATGTCTCTCTTCTCTCTCTCTCTCTCTCTATCTCTCTCTCTCTCCTTCCTCATCTCTCCTATGTCTCTCCCTTTCTATCCTGATCTCTCTCTTTCTCTCTCTCTCTCTCTCTCAGTATATGAGAGAGATCGGGACAGAGAGGGACAGAGGGAGTGTAACACCCCGATTATAAATCGCTGTAACACCCTGGTGATTAAATTAACATAATTTATTTAAATTTTAACTCTTGGACAAGGGGAGTATGCAATTTTATTAGGGGTGAGGATGAAATTAAGTATTTTGTATAATGAATACTTTCACATTTATGTGGGAAAGAATTTTAGTAAATTGGAAACTTGATAAAGATGAATAAAGTGTGTATAAGTGTATGTACTTGTATATGTAAATGGATATGTGTGTGTGTGTGCGCGCGCGCGCGCATGTGTATATATATAAGTGATATACCAATATCATCATTTTGGTAAATGAAGAATTTAAATTTTAAAGAGAGTTAGTGGAGGGAGTAGGTGTGCATGAGAGGGGATGATGTAGGGTTGAGATTTACCTTGAATATGTGATTACATATGGCATGAGAAGAAAAGGGGGAGATAAATTGATTTGGTAATATGTATTGTGACAGGGAGGTTTGTGCTAATGAAGAGATGAATATTTTCACATCTCTCTTCTCATCTTCATTATCCCTAATACCAAACCCTAGATCTACACTCTCTCTTCTCAATCTCTTATTCCATCTTTTCTTATTTTTTTCCTCTTATCCTAACCTTCTCTCCCCTCTCTAAAGCAGGGGCGCGACCTGCCCTGGGGCACGCGCGCGACGACGCGCGCGGCTAGGTGGACAGCCGGTGTGGAGGGGCAACAAACCCCTATTTCCTAACTTCATACACCTCCTTCTCTTGGTATGTATGATCAAAATCCTTAAAAAATTTTAGCCCTCTCTCCCTCATGATTCCTCTTTATGATTCTCCCCTCTCTTTTCATGGTGAAGGTCGGCCATGGCGCTAACGACAAAGCGAGGACATGACCACTTCGAAGAGAAGAAAATCTAGGTGAGGAAGATCTTATCTTAATCTAAGTTTATTTGTTAATTTTAAAATTTTAGAGAAATTCTCATGAATATGTAATGATCAACATATATCATTTAAGAGAGTCTTCAATATATGCTCCCCTATTTTTTCTTGTAAAAATTTCTGAACAAAATAATCATTTTCAGTAAAATATTGGATCTTCCTTATAAGTGTAAAAATCTGTTAAACATCATAACCTGTAAAATTGGGCTCAGTTCACTAGTGTATTGGGGCTAAATAGTATTGTGTTATATACCGTTAGAAATACAATCGAGTCTACTTTCAACGGTTCATACCATGTTCTTACTAGACACCTGTTCCTTAAGTTATGACTGAAACATTACATGTTGGTCGAAATTGTTATGCTGCAGAACTCATTCACAGCTGATGAGTTTCTAAATATTTGAGACAGTTTAGTTAAATAAAACCTATCATGTAATATATCGTTGGAAAGGTACTGAAGTCTAGTTTCTAATAAATCTTTCTTTGTTCTATTTCAATATGTAAAATGAAAGTTATTATAAAAATGTCATTAGTTGTCCGAAAAGACTGAGCCACGAAAGGTATTTACGCAGCAAGTTCACGTCTAAGGATCATGTACCTAAAGAACTAACTAATACTAAACACAATTAATAAGAAATAGTCTTTTGATGGGATATGGATAGCTTGTACAAATCATTAGTTACTTATAATTTCAAGATAAGTCGGCAATTGATTCTTCCTGATGTAGAATAAAGAGGAGCGCTAGTGTACAAGCTTAAACTAGTTTTGTTTTATAAATAGTTAATGTGCAGATGAGATGGGTTGAGGTGAAAGGGGTTAGGTTGGACGTTTCAAAGCTTGAGGAGGATAGCCAAGTTGATTGAGTGACGAACCGATTGGTTTCATCCCTGATATTGAGACATGTAAGTCATTGATCCTTGGAATTGTTAGAAGAAACCGTTCACAGTGCTAATAATATTAGGTTCTTTTAGGGGTAGAAGTGATGCTTGATACGGTGAAGCACCCCATATAATGGGTCAACTTTTCAAAATCAATTTATATGAATGTTTTTACTATACTCTTGATTTGCTTTTCAATGAGAGGATAAAACTTCTAAAAACATACTGACTTAAATTATTAAATCATTGATAATTAAATTAAGATATTTTTCTACTATTGAATCGACTAGATTTTAAAAATATATTTAGATATTATCGATGAAATTAATTCATTCACCTTTTGCCGGTTTCAAGTTAGGGAAAGGTTGGAATGTATAGATATTATATTCAGCTTATGTCATATTCTCCTATGTTAATCAGAAGGAGAAGGTTAATTATACAAAAGTTGTTGAACTCTTTCTGAGTTCGACTCCTTAACTTCTAGTGGTATAAAATATATCCCGCATATTGGTTTAAAACTTCTTACTAGCATGTAATCCCTTGAATGCAAACTAACTGCATATTTTAAATCAAAAATATGATCTCCGACCTACATATCTTGGTGTAATAGTAAAGAGAAAACTTAAATGGAAGTATCTCATGTGAGAAGTAAATTTGTTGGTGTAATAATTATCTATTATTAAATGTTAGCTTTAGAATGAATAAATTAGGAGCTTACCATAGTCCGATGAGACAAGTTACCATACAGCAAAATTTGGGCATAATCAATTATTGCAAACGAATTTAAGAAATTTATGGGATAAACAAGGTGATAATAAGTAAAACTGTAACTAATCGGGAGCCATGAAATTGAACATTTTTGGGGATGGTAATCAAAATCAGAAGTCCAGATGTGGATATTGATATCAAACTAACCATAATAACTGTTAGTAGATCAATACTGGATAATCGGTATCTCTTCTAAAGTAATATATATGAACTAAGAACATGAACTATTTTGAATAATGGATGTCGTGGATCTATGAAAATAAAGTAAGTAAACTAGAAAACCCAATGATAGATTTCAGTACTAACTAATTCAAACCCGACCAACCCTAAATCTCTAATTTGTACGATATGAGTGAACGATCATAGGACAACGGGTTAGTTTGTACTTAAGTATGAATGTTAAGTAGATGTGAACATAAACTGGTTTACAATTATCATTAATAGACCAATGATCTAACCGATATATGTCGATTATAATTATTACCTAATTGTTATGGATACAGTTATTTGTACAGTACATATACATATTCGATTGTGATATATCTTATAATCATATACCATTGATAACTTATTACTGATGGTTGTTGACTAATATGCTTGATGACTAGTGAAGTATGTACCCTCATTTTTGAGTAATAATTCCTACTGAAACAAATGATGTGTGTAAGTGTGAATCTAGTGGACTATTATTAACTTCAAAGTATGTTAAGACTCTGGTCATGGATAAGCAGCGTAGTCAGTTTCATTCATCAAATATCTAATATGTGAATAAGAATCATAACTAGTTAAAGGAATTAATCATATGACCCAGGACAGGCATGAGAATATAATTAATTATTTGATACATTGTTGAATGAATGATAAATATAAGTGGTATGTATGTCTAAATGCGTGCATATAATGGATAGTTACACGAACTTTATCGTGTGTTGCATATCAATCACGTGATTGGTGATTGAAAAAGGTATATCACAACACAACTGACATTTTGTGTATTACCTTATTAGTTGATGTGTATGTGATGTTGTGTGTACATGTCATGTTATTTTTATATATATGAAGGAAGAAGCCGGCGGGAGCCGGTGAGAAGGGGAAGACGGTGTTGTTATTTTGTGTGTGTGTGTTACGAGGAAGGGGCTAGTGGAAGCTGATAGGTGTAAAGAC